>APFE030183874.1:0-14330 GCA_000404065.3 Pinus taeda
CATGAAAACCAAGACTAGATTTGATGGCAGGATACTTTTGACTACTAAGAATATTATCCAAAATCTTAGTACTATCTTGAAACCTCAAATACTTATCTTTTTCTTCTAATTTACCTTTTAGAATGTTTACCTCAACCTCCATTCTTTGATATTGCTTTTCTTTTTCTAGATATTACTTCATCGTACCTTCTTCAACCCTTCTTCCTTCTTCCACTTTCTCCTTTAATTTGAGAATCTCTTCTTTCAGCCCATTTTCTTTTGTTAAAATGCTTGAAGTAGTTATTCATTCTGCTTATCTGATTTTTCAAGATATGCTCTTAGAGAGATGATCTTAACTTCAAGACCTTCACAATAGTTTTTAGATTCCACAACAACATTTACTGATTTAATATGTTCCTTGTTATCATATACCTACAACTTATCTTTAAGATTAAAAATATTTTTCAAAGCAAGATAAAAAATTTCCTCTAACCTGTGTTCTTCTGAATCAACAACTCCATCTGACGATGAACCACACTCGTTGATTTGAAATGTGTTGACAAATGCATTTGAATGTGATTTACGCCAAAAAATATTCTCAAAAAACTCCATCTGACATAACAAATGTTGTTTTCTTATCATGTTCATTTCTTGACACATTGTTAGGGATATGATTACCTGCTAGTTCTCCTGATGAGGAATCTTCCTTTGGGGTTTCTTGATGGATTTGCTCCATTTTGAAAAATAATGAAATATAATCACTGATAAAACTCTCAAACCAAAAATCTAGTTTTCATTTAGGCTAAAGACATTAACCAGCCATTTGCAATAGGAAATTAAAGAATTTTTACTACAAAAAGCTAAGTTAAGGAAATGCACCTTTACAAAAGAGACATAACATCTCGGCTATATACCAGTGCATATTAACATAGATCAACCCCAACACTGAATTTAGCATACCATTCCGTATGAACCCTATATCACAAATTTGAATACAATTTTTTTTATAAACTACCATGTAATAACTAAGAGTGTAAAATGCCATGCTATGATGCTGGTGATTTTAGTTGAAATTGTATGCATGTCAAAATGAAATATACAAAAAAAACAAAGAAGTTCTCGCCACTGACTTTGTAGGTGGTTTATACCTATTAAACTTTTGGAGAAATTATTTTTCACAACGTAGCGGAGTATACTACATTACCTATTATTTTTGGGGAGTGTAGTAAAGGAAGAGAGGAAGGCAATGAGGGATTAACTTGCAGTGCGGCTAAGATTGGAGCTTAATAGATTTTTATATTGGTTTTTCAAATCAAAGAATAACAGATTTAACTTAAAAATTATTTTAGATTTTATACTTTTGTGATATATAGTGGATTTTAGATTAATCATATTATTAGGATTTGGTTGACATTTCGAACCAATTAATATGGTTCATCCTCACGATAAAGGTGAAAAAATCAGTCGATCCTAAGGAATAAATAACAAGGATGCATCAGGGTCCACATATTAGGAATTAGATGTTAGAAAAATAGTTAATTACTTATTAAATTAATTAAAGTAAGATTTAGTTATAAATTAGTTTTTAGGAATTAAGTATTAAAATAATTAAAACCTAGTTGTTCTTTATTTATTTTAATATAATATTAAAAATAATAGAAATAAAATGCAAGGGAACAAAATCAGAATAGTGTGAGTAAATTAGTTATTAAATTAATTAAATGATATTCAAGTATAATCATATAAATATTTATGATTAAAATAAAATAATTAAACAAAATAATAAAATGAAAAAGGAAAGAATTAGAATATTTGAAAGAGAAAGTTTAATAATTATATTAATTAAAGGGAATTCCAAAATAAGAAAACATTAAAATGAGCCAAAAAAAAAAGAGGGAAGAAACAAAGAGTTGGAATTAAGAAGAGAGGGTCGGAATTCCTTTGGGATTTCTTCATGGATTTATTCCCCACCAATGCTATTTCCCCACCAATTCTCGATCAAAGAGTCTATGCAAAAACATCTACCTACATTAGTGAGTCTGGATTAGTAGCTAATAAAAGGACATGCCAATAAAAACAAAAAGGACACGAATCAAGGACAGTTGAAACAAAGAGGAGCTTCATACCCATCCAACAACAAAACCAACTCCTCCTCTTAGAAATTAAAAGGTCCCCGACCAAAAATGATTCACAGAGACACAAAGACAACCTAAGAAATGATTCAATTGTCAATAGTTGGACTAGAAACCGTTATTTGCGCAGGAGGAGCAGAGCGATGATACTGGTGGCATCAGAGATCTGAGATGAAGTTCAAGGCAGCCATTACTACTACTAATCTTGTTTTATTAGTTTTCATATTCTCCCTTTTTGCCACAGATGATGGAGATGATGCACCTACAAGTAGAATCAAGGTGCGAGTTGTTAAAGTAACCATGGTTTCTATGAAGAAAGATTTATCTATTAATAAGATGTTATTATTAACATGGTAATAAGTTAAGTTAAAGTTAGACTCTTGATAGTTTAATTTTCCAGAAGTTGCTTCCATTCTTAACCTCTACCATGAGGTTTGAATGTGAGACTGGGTAGAGACTAAACCCCACTCAAACTAACAACTTTATTTTAAATTATTATAATTATTATTAGCAAATTATATGTGAATAAATATATATACATTAAAAAACATGTAGCAAAAATTTTAATCATAAAAATGGAAATTCTTAATTTGTAAATATGATTCGTTACAATATTATGTACCATATAAACCCACAAAGCTGTAACTTCCATAACGTATTTTATGACACTAGTTTATATCACTTTTCTTTTTAAATAATTAATTTAATTAAACAATATAAAAGATAAATATTTTTTTTTTGACAAATATTATCTTCTTATTTTTTTAAATTTTAGTATCCACTCGATAATTATTGATAATTAAATTTAAATTCTAAATAAATATACATCTAGTTCCTATATGGACTTTCTTTTTGATGACTACACCTAAGTGAAACTACAACATAGAGGAGGGTTTTAAGACAATGGTTGAGACAATTTTTGGGTGAATTATTGTTGGCTTGAGGGGGCTTAGACCCAGGTTCAGAGTTAGCTGCGCTAACCAACAAAACTCTACACTACCGACCCTTTCGGAAACAACTTGCATAGCTCAGGATGCAGTCTCACTCGAGGCAGTATTGAGGGATGCTAGAACTAGATTTTTGTATCTAGAGGGCTATGTGATGTGTTTCTGCAAAACTTAGGGCTTTATCTTGACCTTCATGAACCCTAACCCTTAAAACCAAGAATTTACTATAATTAACAGTTAGCAGATTGATGTCCTTCGCCGATCGAGCTAAACATGCATAACATCATATAAATAAATAGATCTACGTCTTCACGAATCTATTAAGTACTTTGTATGATTAAATGCATTCAATGGATCATAAATATAGTAAGTTCAGAGGTAAAACAATAATACATAGATACACAGATATTTCTTCAAAATAAGCCTTTATTATTCTTCATATCTTCAATTACAACCTTGCGCACACAATTGCAGGGGCCCCTGCACTCAGCTGTGGACTTACCAAGGTCTTCGCACACACAACTGTAGAAACGTTCCCCTTCGCCCAAGTACAGAATATATAAAACAGACTCAACTCATGCACTATTCTTTCTTCTACTCTACTTTTATGACTCTTCTATGACTTCCTTTCATAATCTTCCTCATTACAATACCATGGTCCGCGAACCATGGGCAAGTCTCAAAATAGCTTAACTCTAACAAACTAAGGGGATTTGACCTTCCTAAAGCCCCTTTGACTCCTATCGACCTGTGTTACTCGCGCTCCACTCCTCAAAATGCAAAGACTTTACAATATTTTACAAAACTTAACAAAATATGTCCTGGGGGACCCTGTCCCAACAAGCCCCCAACACAATGTTGTGACTCATCCCGAGTCACTCTGTTGGTGTTGCTTCAAGATTTGCTTGTAGGCTTCTGAATTCTATCTTCAATGCTTGAAAATCAGTTGTACCCGTCATGACGGCCTGACGAACTTCTTCAACCAATTTATCTGTGGTTGGACCTTCGACTGCAAGGCCCATGGTTCTCTATTTGTTGAAGAGATTTTAGCTTGCTCTAACCGGTCTGTGACAATTTGGCTTGCCTTGTCGGCCCATGGTTGCGTCCTTGAGGAAATAATGGTGGCCTTCTGATGTAGCTCATCAATCTGGGCCTATATGAATTTCCCTTATTTAAGTCTGGTGAACCTTTGCATAGGTGCTAAGGTCCACGTTGTTGCCCTGATCTCATCAAAATGCAGTTGCTTTTCACATATGTCAGCTTCGATCGTCTGCAAGTGTGGATCCTCCTGTAGTGAGGTCCACATATCCATTGTCTGCTCAAAAAAATGGTTGCGGTCCCTGACTACAATGGCCAGAGTTGTCATATATGCTTTAATAGTAGTCTCGCACTACTCACTGATTTACAGAGGTGTGGTTGGCTATAGCTTCAATTGAAGCTCTGAAATCTACAATTGCAACTCAAACCATACCTTTCTAAATTCTTCCTCAGATGCCTTCACTGCAGTAGCTAACTTGTGAATTTTATATGCTGAGGCCACCTCTGTTGGAATTTGAAGCTCCGGGAGCTTGCTGCACACTTGGGTAAGGGTTGCCTCTAGCTCCTGATTTCGCTGCATCACGTTGTCATGGGCCTGAAAGGCCTGCACTTTCTCTGCAAAAATATTTTGATTGTTAGTTTTTACCTCGTCAATAACCAATAGAGCTCGTTTCTCCTGGACGTGGAGATCATCTAAAAATCCTTGGTGCAGGTTGTGAAAGGTCTAGATAGGTAGTGCTACAAGGTTGATACTAAGATTTTTCTAGTACTGCACACACTCCTGGTCGTCAGCTATCTCAAAATGGAGAGAGCCCATTGGTAGTTGCACTAATCGGAGCTTAGATGTGATTTCTGAGGAACCAAATTTTGGCACACTCACTTTATCCATGCTCTCTTGCACCACACTCACTTGGATCACTCTTGTCTCGACCTGTAATTCCATTAGGCCCTGTTACACTTTGTCCAGTACCTGCTTGTACTAGTCCTCGATGTGTCCCCATATATTTTCTATAGAGGAGAGGACAACATCAATGATTTCATTAAGATCCCCCCTCCGTGAGGGCCAACGGTTTAGTACCCGTAGTCTTGTCAGATTTTTGCTTCTTGCGTGGCCTTGTCGAACTACGTTTTTGCATTTTCTTGATCTGGAAGGGAGACTCTAACTCCTCTGATCCGAGATTAGGGTCTTCACCCTCTTCTTTTTCATTTGTGATTTCAACCTCTACATCAATGTGCTCTGTCTCAGGTTCCTCGAGGTCAATAGTGACTTGTGATGTTGTTGCTTGTGCAACGTTTTCCTTCTGTGTTTCCTTCTCTTTCATATAAGCCTTTTCCTTCTGCACTTCCTTCTCTTTTGTAGAAGCATTATGTGCTTCCTTCTCTTTTTTAGAAGCCTTTTGTGCTTCTTTCTCTTTGACTTTCTTGGTCGCTTTTGCAGCTGTTGGTTTCCCCGTGTCTCCTTATGTGGCCTTACTTGTTCCTACAACTTCGCTAGATGGGGTGAGCCAATCGCTCAGACATTTGCTGATGACCCCCATAATATCGCCCTCTGCAACTAAATATGGAAACTTGTGCCATGTTCTTGTGACATCCTTCTTCTCACATATGGAAAAATTGTGAAAATCTGCCTTGAATTCTTCTATATTTTTGTAATGCGCATGTAGGCTGGGTGAAAACTGTGGGCGTTGGTTGATCACCATTCACAACTCTGACTCGAAAAATACCCATAACATCTTTGCTTCAATGATACGTCAGGATCCTTCAACTCCCATGACGAGGCGAACTTTGTAGCCTCACACAAGTATGGATCCTACGTTGGGAATTTGATATCCTCAGGCATATTCCATCCTACCAGCGCGATCAATAAAAGTAACCACACGTAATTGAACACCTTTCCATCCTCCTGAGCTTCGCGAAAATCCTCCAGAAATTCATGGCAAAGGTACTTTTCCCAAGTTAATTGGACCCCTTGGCTGCATTGCGTAGCTAAAGATACCACTGGTGCTGAAACCTCATCGACACGACACTTCCACAGTATTTTTCCTTCCAAAATATGTGCAGAAAACTCCACAACTCCATCTGAGATAAAACTAATGCGTAGCCTCACGACTTCTTCACCAACCTGAATTTAATCTTCATTTGATCTGTGAGCTTCTTCTCTTGGGACTTCCCCACAAAACTGTTTGTGGGGTTTGCGCCCTAATAAGGTTGTAACAAGGTGATTCTGTGGACCAACATATTGTTAATTGGAATGGCTCCTCCTAGCCAGAGGCACCCATCATGAACTAACGCCAACAATTGACACACACAAATAGTATTAATTATGTTCCATCTAAAGTATGGGACATACAACATATTATCAGTCATGCGTGCTCAATTCCGGCTGCCCACTTCATTGGCTCAAGCCTTGTGAAACCTGCCTCCTCGTAGTAAACCGATTTCAAGTATTTATTGGGTTCTAACTGCGGAAACTTCGAATGTTCACCCAAATCACAGTCCTCCATATTCAAAAATAGTACTTGGCCCAACAAGGCCCCCTCAACAGGTACTTCGTTCGGTAGCAATGGTGTGAATACCTTGTACTTCAACAAATCTAGGTCCTTAGTCACTTTGGCAGTGGATTTTATAGGGGGTACATATGGCGGTAGTTGAGTAATTGGTTCCGCTTCCTCTGCGCTGATGTCTTCGTCCCCCATAGTCTGTTCTTCTTCATCCAGATCTAGGGGTTCTGTTGGCTGCTTATTCTTATCCATACGCCCCTTCTGTCTAATCTCAGTTGGATTTTTGTGTGGTGATTGCCGAATCAAAGCTTATTGTGAATTCTTTTGCTTCTTCTCTCTTGCCGTGGAGGTCGTGGCTTTTGGCCTCGGCAACCTAGGCATTATGGTAGGGAGTAGTGGTGTTGTAGTCATCTGGTCAAGGCTCTCCCAAAATAGTTTCTTCTTCCACTCAGGCAAATCTGCCTCAAACCCAAGCCCCTTCTGCGAAAACTCCTTCTCTACTTCTTGTCACTCTTGTTTAGAAATACAACAATCATCTATGCTCACACTTAGGCGCAAAATATCAAGACAATATTTCTGGAAGCAAAGTGTTTGAATGGGGAGCAAGATGTTGTATTTATATCCCATTTTTAATTTAAATCCATCGATTCCCTCCAGATCTCCCTCATTAATGCTCTTTTGGCGGAATATTTGCAAAGATGCTCCTTAAATGCTTCCCCCCACTCCCTTTAACGGAAAATAGCCATCCAATCACCTACAATGTCTTCAATGGTCAATTTATGGCTAGGCTGCATGGTAACCACCTTGTTAGCGCAACTCCTTTATCACAACTCCCATCTACGCCTTCATCCTAACCATCGTGCAACCCAATCTCTTTGAAAAATTGTTCTCCTAGCATAGTGGTTTATAGTCCCATACTTCCTTCCAACTTCCTGAATTACTACGACTGTCCTACATTCATATAGTCATCGCGCATGGGTGAGATCTCCCCTATACAACTTCAATAGCCTCCCATTGACTCTTCCCAGAAATATCTCCCCATTCATCTTTGCGAGCTGAACTACTCCCCCATCCGTAATCTACTTGACGATGTATGGTCCCAGCCAATGCATCTGAAACTTTCTTGGGAACTTAGTAAGCTTGCTATCATAGAGGAGTACTAAATTTCCATTTTTAAAGGTGCGCTGCTTAATGTGGCAATCATAACATGCCTTTTCTCGAGCCTTCTGCACTTGCTGATGAAATCTTGCCAAGAAGCGATCTTCTTCTAACTCAAGTATCTGCGCAAAGTGTTCTTCCATTATATCTCAATCTTCCATCTCTGTGACTGTAAAAATCGTCAAGTTGGGAACTATGTATTCCATTGGCATTACCACTTCTTGTCCATAAACCAATCGAAATGGTGCCTATCCAGTCAAGTTCTTACAAGTAGTTCTGTATGGCCAAAAAATAGCTGATATGCGCACATGCCAATCATTCCTATTCACATTACAGATCTTCATCAAAGCATTCTCCAAGATCTTATTGAAAAATTCAATTTTTCCATTTGCTTGAGGATGGTATGGCATGATATTCTAATGATACTTATGGAATTATTCAATAAAAGGAGCAATCGTTTCATTCAAGAAATGTGAACCCCTATTACTCATCAAAATCTTAGGGAAGCCAAACCTAGACAAAATGTATTCAAATATAAACTTCGCATCTATAGGTGTGCTGCAATCCTTTATGGGCTAAGCCTTAGCCCACCTGGTCAAGTATTATGTCATCATGATGCGTGCACCGGTCTTCTTTCTGGTTGGTTGAATAGGTCCCACAAAATCTATTTCCCATTTGTCAAATGCTTGTAACAAGACTTGCAAGTTCAGAGGCAATTCATCCCTTTGTGATGACTTCCCAGTCCTCTGGTAGACATCACATGCCCTACAATATTCCTTGGAATCCTTGTACACAGTTGGCCACCATAGCCCAGCTCGCAGGATCTTTTGTACAGTCGCTTGTCCAACATAATGTCCTCCAACAACTCCTCCATGCACTTCAACAATGATACTTTGTATTTCATAATCCGGTACATACCGACCCCCATTTTATACAAGTTCCATACAATGATGGAAAAATCCACAACCCTAACCACCAATTCTTTCTTCTGTTGCATTGTATATCCTTCAGGAGTTGTACATGTATATAGGAATTGGTTTATATCTACAAAATGTTCATCTGCAACGTGCACAACAAAGAGCTACGTGTTAGGAAATCCTTCATCAAGACTTGTGGGTTCTTTCGAATTCTCAATTCATGAAAGGTTATTGGGTCCAACATTTAATAGTCCTAGCTTCATAATTACTTTGAAGTTGTACTCCTGAAATAGCAGCAACCACTACAAATCCCCCTCTCCCCTCCCCGCCCCATAATATAGGCTTGGTACTTTAAAGCATAATGGTTTATATACATTTTGAACTGCGCACCTAACAGATAGTGCCCGAACTTCCAGAGTGCATATAGAAATGCCAATCCTTCGCACTCCGTGGTTGAATAATTCTTCTCCACCTTAGATATTTTTTTGTTCACAAATGCAATTGGATGTTCAATATCCCCTGAACCTAGTTGGGTTAACGCTGCTCCTAACACCATGCAGGACGCATCCACATGTACATGGAATTCTTTCTTCCAATCGGGGAACACTAGAATAGGCATGGTAACCATTTTTTCCTTAAAAACATCTAAGATTTTATGGCAATCATCTTCCCAGCAAAATGTCACATCTTTTTCAATGATTTCTCCATGGGCACAGTGATCTGCGTGTATGCCATAATAAAATTTCTATAGTATCATGTATGGTCCCATGTTGCACGTAGTTATTTTACATTCCTTGAGGGCTCCAAATTGATAATTACCACAATTTTGGCCGGTTCCACCATCAACCCTTTCTTACAAACAACGTGGTCCAAAAGTATCCCATATGGTATGCAAAATATACATTTATTGAAATTTAGGGAGATCTGATACTTCCTACAAGTATCTAGCATCAGGTGAATACCTGAAACATTATTTTTAACTAACCCAAACACCGTCCAATCATCAAAGAATACCTCCAAAAATTTGTGAATAAATTCGTTAAAGGCTGCGACTACCACCCTAGAAAAGATTGTAGGGGCATTCTTATGTCCAAAGTGCATAAGTGTATACGAGAAAGAACCCCATTCTATGGCGAAGGTAGTCTTACTTCGATCTTCTGGCATGATCTTGATATGATGATATCCTGAGAATCCATCTGTAAAAGAGTATGTTTCTTGACCACCAACGTTCTCCAAGACTTCATCTGTGAACAACATAGGGAATGGATCATGTGCAAAAGCATCGTTCAATTTCCTGAGATCTATATAGATCTTGATTTCACCCTTTGTCTTCTTCTCTTGAACTACCATAGGACTAACCCAGTCCGATTCTTCTACAGGCTCAATAATTCTTGCTGCGAGAATCTTATCCAGTTCTTCGTGCACGTATTCCTTATACTTAGGATTCAATCGGTATGGTAGCCTTTTTACCGGCTTCGCATCTGGCTTTAGATTGATCTTCATAAAACCCAGGTCACCTACTATCCCTTTGAGATTAGAGAACTTTGTTGGAAACAAGTCTTGATATTCTCACAATAACTCTGTGACCTTATCAACTATGTCCTCATGCCAGTGATCTCCTATATTTGTGAACTTCGACTGCACTTCTAACCCAATGTTCACTTGCGTGGTCTTTAATGGTTTTTAAATGTCAGGAACCTCTACCTTAGGCCCATCAACTTTGCTTTGTCCCTCTGACTCAGGGATATTGATATTTCAAGGATCTTCTTCACCCTCTTCTGTGGTAACATTGTAACACTCCAGAGCATGACACAGCTGCATACTCTAGTTAAGTTGCACCCATGTGATAGGCTTTACAGGTGTTATGAATATCGCAACCTTGATTTCCTGTAATTCTTCATTAATACATTCATATCCGTCCTCAAAACTGGAAATGACAAATTTGTGACCATGAATGACGACTAAAATTTGCATATAAATGATTATTAGTGGCTAATTTATAGTATATTTTCTCGCGACCACCATTTTGGTCATTATTTTATTTCAATTGAAGACTAAAATTTTCATGTAAATGACTATTAGTGGCTAATTTATAGTATCTTATCTCACGACCAAAATTTTGGTCATATTTCTTTGGTCATTAATTGGTTTCCTTACGTGATCACATAGTAGTGTTTTTGGTTATGTTTTTGGTCATTAAATGTGGAAATTATGAATAAATCAATAACTAATTCAATGACCGAATTCACGACTACATATACTAGTAGACAATAAAATTAAGACATCCAATTAACAACTAATTTAAATGCGACTAAATTGGTTACAAAGAGAAGGTATTGTAAATTAGTCACTAATGTCCATGTGACTAAACATAGCCATTTATATGCGATTTCTAGTACTTTTTTTAGTCACTAATTTATGTTTTTCTACTAGCGATAACAGAAACAAGAAGCTAGGAAAATTCATTGAAATCAATCATTGGATGGTATAAACATAGCACTGAATCAAGGGATTAATGATTATGATTCCAATATAGTG
This sequence comes from Pinus taeda, assembly GCA_000404065.3. Lineage (NCBI taxonomy): Eukaryota > Viridiplantae > Streptophyta > Pinopsida > Pinales > Pinaceae > Pinus > Pinus taeda. The sequence continues at coordinate 11,211 of APFE030183874.1, forward strand.
TTGAAGGTGGGATACTCTAGTCTTCCCAAAATAATTGCACTCTTCTATTGGAAGGCTTCACATGGAGGGTTCATAGAATCAAAGAGTCATTTATTTTACTATTGAGGAATGACCAATTATCTCCACCATGGAAATAAAAATTGAGAAGGAAGAGTGGCTTACGATCCATGCCAACACCATTGTGGCCAATGGATAGGTGTCATCAAGGCACTATGATGGATTATTCAATAACAATTACTTTTATCATAAACAAATTATTATGAAGGCAAGATGATCCTGATATTGATGATGCATTCATGGTAAGTTGATTCTTGATGTTGTTGAATTTTTTATGGGGAATAAATATAAGAAAAGATATATTAATAATGGGTTCTATAGAGAGTTTGTAGACCCTTGTAGAAAGAAGAGAACTATTAAAGAAGTAGACATTTCAAAAGATTAATAGTATATTGTGGTTCTAAATAAGGCAAGATTTTGTGAAGGTTATTGTATTGGAGTAGAAGATGAATCACACATTGTAATTTAACTATTTTCACATTGTCATAGAGCCCCTTTGTGACACTATGGACAACATTGCTAGCACTCCTATTAAGGAAGATGTATTTTCTCTTGAGGATGTTGAGTCTGAGATATTTAATAAACTCACTAGTGGGAAAGCTAAAGATATTGAAGGATACCAAGCTGAAATATTAAATATAAGAAGATCTATCACCATTCATCGTCTCCACAAGTTTCTCAATTTGGTTGTAAAGCATGGCTTCCCTAAGCCTTGGACGCAAAGCCTTACTGTGCATATATTTAAAAATGGGGACAAAATTGTTCCCTCTAACTACATGACCATTATGATTAGCCACATCTTAGACAAGGGTCTCATTTTGGATAAGAAGATTAGTCATTGGCTTGAAATCCATGGTAAAAGAGCTAAAGGATAAGCTAGTTTTAGGAGATACCATTGCCACTCTCAAGATTATTGTTGAGGAATCTCACAATTGTAACGCTGATCCCTTTTGTTTCTTTGTGGACTTTAGAAACGACTTTGACACTGTTCCTCAGGATAAGCTTTGGAAAATACTTGATGAGATAATGATTCCTTCTGAGTTGAAGGTTGTTGTGATTCGCCTCTATGAGACGATTGTTTCCAAGCTTAAGACCAATGAAGGGTGGTCTAAAGATTATAAATGCAATATTAGGGTTAATCAAGGGTGTCCCTTTTCCCTACCCTTTTTGGTATTTACATCGATAAGCTATAGGAGTGTTTGGAAATTGTGGGGTGTAAGGGGACCAAGTTTGTTGGTATTATCATTACTCTTCTCCTCTACGTCAATGATATCGTTCTTCTTGCTAGAAGCCATGAGGACCTGGACAAGCAACTTAAGACTCTTCATGACTATTGCTCCAAGATGGGTATGGTGGTTAGTACCAACAAGACTAAAATCATGATAATTAAATCCAAAAAAATCACCCATGGAAATTTCGTATATGATAACAATTTCTTGGAGGTCTCTTCTTATAAATATTTGGGTATTGACATTCCTTATTAGCTCAACTGGAATTATAACATTGTGAAAATTATTAGTGGAGGTTGGAAACCTTATTACGAGCCTAAAAATAATTGTAAGGTTGTCGATCTTTGAATTTGGAGTAAAAAAAGGTTCTTCTTTGAGACCCTCGTCACCCCTGTTGTCCTATACAATTGTGAAGTCTGGCATTGCAGTATATCTAGAGGGTCGTGGAGAAAGATTAAGATGATTCAAAAGCAATTCATAACCCACAATCTCAAGATTAAGGGAAATACCCCCTATCCTATCCTCCTGATCAAAGTTAGCCTCTCCCCTCTTGAAAGCAGAGCTATGTTTAGCTATCTAATGTATAAGAAGAATGTTTACAACATGGAATCAAGAGGATTCCTAAAATTGCTTGTATCTTTAGTCAAAACTCACACCTTCACCTCAAGTGTGGGTGACATAAGGATGCCTAGTCTTGGCTCAACCATGGGGGGGTAAATGAGGAGATCATCCTGGGAATAAAGGATAGTGTCAAAGATACTCTCACCTCCAAGTCTAAGGATAAGCTATGGGATGATAAGGAGTTGGAGGGTAAAATTAAACTAAGATACTATAAGGAGGTGATCAACCCGACCCTTGAGAACCAGAATTATCTTTCTATTTTGACCAGCTTGAAGAAAAAGATGAACATTGCTAAGATTAGAACTAATTCTCTTGAGCTTCGGAGTGAAACTTGGCAGTGGTCTACTCCCAAGATCCCTTGGGACGATAGAATTTGTCATCTTTGTGATACTAAGAGGGTGGAGGATGAAACATGCTTTCTTTTAGAATGACTAGCCCTTACTCACATCCGCTCTCATTTCCCTAACATTTGTCACACTTCCAATCTTCTTGACTTGTTAAGTCAACCCAACTATAGTGATCTTAGGGCGGTTCTTTCCCTTATTTTTTAACATAAAAATAATATTCTAAAGAATTACAATTAGATTCTTCCTCTTTTTAAGGTCAAGTAGATCACATTAGTCTTAATGCACCACCACAACCACCAATTCAAAAGAAAAACAAGAAAATCATTTAAAAATAAAATTTTGTCACCTTAAATCTCTATTATATATATATATAATTATATATAATTGAACATAAAAACAAAAAAGTCATTTCAAACAAAAATTTTGTCACCTTAAATATTTTAATAATATATATATAATATAATATATATATATATATATAATATTTATTTTTCTAATTAAAAAAATAATTACAAAATATTTGTTTAAAATATAATAGTCGATAAAATAATGAATAAAACAATCGGAGAAATTGCCCATATCTTCATCATAACCTGACCCTATCATTTTAATATCCCCGAAGTTGAAGCTATCTACAAAATATTTAAATGTTTCGAATATTTATTTAAATTGAAAAAAATTATCTACAAAATATTTAGATGTTTCGTATATTTATTTAAATTGAAAAAAATTAATAACAAATTTTTAAACGATGTGGAGCTTTGTTAATATTATAATTTTGAAATTAAGAGTAATATTTATTTGATACTAAAATTATTTAGTCAAGTAAAGGTGTAAAGGTTAATGTGGTCTTTTTAGTAAGGTAA
>APFE030183886.1:0-42638 GCA_000404065.3 Pinus taeda
AAAGTGGAATCTCAGAGATTTAGTGAGGGGAAGGGGTCCAAAAGGGAAAAACACAGGCCCAACCTAGAAAATTGCCAGTTTGTAGCTAGAAACTAGGGTTTGTGCGAAAATGAGGAATTTGGGGAATCTCAGTGATGGGAAGCATTTGGTAAGGTACTTTAAGGATAGGGGCAGGTGTATGAACATCAGGAAACAAGTTTTGCTGATGATTTAACCGTCCAAGAGAAATTGGCTTTCAAAACCCTAGGAGAGGGAAATGACCTTGCCTACGTGCAACTGAAGCATGAACAAGATGTAAAATGACCCAATGGACTGACATGATAATGACAACCCTCTGAATGATGATAGACTCAGCTAAACGATGACATGGACTGACATTTGGACAACTTTAGAAGGAGTGGAGACAAACCCTAGACCTAATGCCTAGTGACCAAATTTTGCTTGAAAACTCTTTGAAATGACAAAATTTGACCTTGACACTTCAAAATAACTTTGTAAGAGCATGTTTGATCACTGAAGGAAGGCTGTAAAGACTGACACTAACAAGTTCGATGAAAATCAAATATTTCTTTGATTTGGATTTTCAAATTCCAAATCAAACTCTTGTAAGATAACTTTCCACTTGGAATATTTCCCCCCCTAGAAATTGTTTAGTGAGGATATACATCATAGGTTTGCAATCTAAAATGACAGTGGTTTTTCGGAGATGTATATAGTGACAGAATCATTGAACAACTTGTACAACTACTAAGGCTAGCTTCTCCACATGTTCATATTTAATCTTGGTTTTGATGTGACTTCTACTCAAATAGTAAGTACAATGTTTGCTACTAGAATCATACTCTTGGACTAAGACCATGCCAATGGTGGCATCAGATGTGACTAAGTACATAAAGTAATCTCGATGAAAATCTGGTGGATGCAATAATGGCACATTGGTCACTGCATGTTTTAATGCATAAAAATCTTTATCAGCAAGATCATCCCAGAAAAATAGAATTCCATTTTTCAACAGTCGAGTAAAACCCTGGGTTAGTTTGGCATAATTGTGGATGAATCTACACAAAAAAATTTCTTTCCCTTGCAAACTTTGGAGTTGAGTAAGGCTAGAAGGAGAAAGAAAATTCAAAATCACGTCTACCTTGAGGGGGTTGACATGAATGCCTTCTTTAAAAACTATGAAACCTATAAGCTGACCTGATTGTACATAAAGTGTAGATTCAAGTGAATATTGTAATGCCTGCTCCTAATGAAAATTGCTTTTAAGTGCAATGGGTGATCCTACCTTTTCATTAAATGAGCTGATAGGTCATCTAAATAAGGTTTAACAATATGATTGATATCATGGAATGCATAAGACATTTCTCGCTAAAAAGTTGTGCCAACCTTTTTAAGACCAAACAAGAGTTTGCGATAAGCAAAAGTTCCCCATGGGCATATACGCAGTTTTATATTGATCAGCAAGAAGTATGTTTATCTGCTTGTAGCTAGAAAATCCATCCATGAATGAAAAAAATTCCTTCCCGGCATAGTCATCGACAATTTCGTCGATATACGGAGTTGGATAATTATCTTTAAGACAAGCTTTATTAAGATCTTTGTAATCAACACATACTCAAATAGTTCCTTGTTTTTTATTAACGGGTACAATATTTGATACCCAATCAGTGAAAGGAACAGGGTAACTTAATCTTGCTTTCAACAATTTTTCAACTTCAGTTTCAATAGTGGCAATTTTTCGTGGATATATAGGACGTAATAATTGTCTAATGGGCTTAGCATCTAGATACATTTTTATTTCATGTACAACTATGCTAGGGTCGATTCCTGGCATTTCTTCGTATGACCAGGAAAAGATGTCACAAAATTCCTAAAATAGGGCTTTGTAAGTTTGAATATATTCTAAAGAACAAGAATCTCCTATATGAATATTTTTAGTTATCCCAGGTTTCACTAAGATATCTTTGGGTATCATTACTGATATGTTCCCTAAATTATGTTCAGCACTGGAAGAAAGGGAAGATATTGGACATTGAGGATCATTAAGGGTCTTAGATGAAAACATAGATGAGAAATTATTTTCAATTTTTTCAAAGGATGGCAAGAAGGTTGAATGATGATGAGTATCGTTCCATGGAATTTCATCCAAGGTGATAACTTCGATAATCCCTTCATCAATTAAAAAAGTTGTGTTAAAAGAATCAAGCATAGAGATTGGTTCCAAGCATGACAAATGAGAATATTCATCACTAATCGTATTCATTCAATTGCCTTCAAATGTTGATGAGTTGGAAAAGGACTAAATTTCCTCATAGGCTAACTCAAAAGGGCTACAAGGCATATCACTGCCATATAAAATCGTTTATGATTTGAAGGTACTTTCCATGGATCTCCCGATTCGAAAGTACTTGGTGTAATCATGTTAATCTGGGCATCATTATGAGGGAAATTAGGTGGAGGGAACATGAAATTTCCCATCAAAGATGAGTCTTTGAGAATACCAGCACCAAATTATTCATATGGAGTCGTTGATTTTCCAACAAAAGACACACTAACCTATGGAATTAGGGTCTGAGGTATATTAGGATAATTGGTCTATCTTCACAATTCTTCCTTTGTGAAGAAACATGATCATCCTAAAATATGACGAGACTATTGTCGGCATGGAATAAGTCCAGCTCCGACCAAAGAAAACATTATAGTCAAGCTGAGCATCAACAACCTCAATGTCTATTGTAACCGTTTACCTTCTAATTTGATTGTAAAATAATTTAAAAGTCCATACAGAAGAAAACCTCTTCCATCAAAGGATTTCAAGGTTGTGAGAGATTGATTGGTCATTGGAGATCCTAAATCTTTCCAACAGGCAATGGACACAATACATGTCGATTCTCCTTCGACAATAACTGTTCGAAAAACTCATCGAGTTTTGACATGAACTGGTATCTGAAAAGCCAGTTGGTGCGGGAGACACAGGACATGATTTTCAAGATCGAAAACAATAAAAGTGGAGTCATGAGGATCTACTACTCCTATGGTTGATAATAATAACTTCCATTGTGCTGGACTATTCTGCATCACTCCAAGAGCCAACATTGTCGAATGTGATATAGCCAAATATTCTATGTTGTTATAGTTTTGAGTAGTCCTAGCATGAGGGTTAAAGGCTAACTTTCAAAGCATACCCTTAGGAGGTGGACAAATTATCATATGAGGGTTTTGTTTTCAATATGAAATGGTTCAGAAGAAGGAGGAGTAGATGTGGAAGTCTGACCAGCTGGAATGTAGTCATCTCCATATTCAACAAGACTATTTGATGTGTAATCTTTGGATCTCGTTGCTACCATAACTTTTAAAGACACCATCATGATATCTACCGATGCGGATGAGGAGGATTGGTCATCAGAAACCATATTACTGTCTTGGGGAGGAAAGGGATCCTTCAAAACAACGGGAGTGGGTGAAATTTTGAAAAATTTAGAAACTTCGACACAATGTGGGCACTCCTTGGTGTAATGATCTTCATCACAAATTAGGAAAGGATAACGAGGTCTCTTATTTTCATCAAATGGTCCATGCTTGTTTGATTTCTCCTTGGAACGAGTGCCTTGTTTAGCTTTGCATTTTCCCTTTTTCTTATTTTCGGATTTCTTACCCTTGCTATTAGATGACTCTACGACATTAATTTCTGAAGTAATTTCAGGAGAATGATCTTCTTCAGGTGAATCAGATAGAGTCAAAATATGAGTTTTCTTAGAAATTTTCTTTTTTCTCTTAGAGTTTTGGCTCATAGAACCAATCATGCCATCTGCGACATGTGATCCTGTAAGGGTTGGATTAGTTTGATAAGGCTGGGGTAAATCTAGGATCTTTTCATACAAATTACCAGATCGAGTATAAACATGATCAAGGTATTGAGTATGAGAACTTACTTGTTCTTCAGTTATAACACCTCCTTTGGCCACATCTTGAGTTATTACTGGTAAAAGAGGTTTTATGAACCATTAGGCCAAAATCTGGTATGGAATGTAAAATTTAACTAGGCAGCGTCTTTGTCTCCATTCATGAATGTGATCTGAGATATGAGTTGATGTTGACTACTTTAAAGAAGTTAAAATTTTGGTTCCATTATCATATTGAATGGGCAACTGAAAATGGGTCAAAAAAGTTGTAGCAAGGGCATTAAATGTGCTTAAGGAAGCATGCGACAATTATATATACTATTTGGTTGCGAATTGGTTAAGGTTCGTTGAATAAGTCGTAATCTAATAGAATCGTCGATCAATGAGTTGGACACACACCAAAGATGATAGGTCATAACATGTTTTGATGGATCTTTGCTCGACTTACCTTCAAAATTAGGAATATCACTAGGCAACTTAATAGGAATGGCTGGGCATAATGGTAAATAAAGAAGTGGATTATTAGTTAACTGAGAGAGGTCAGAAAAATCCAAAGTTGCAATGAAGGGAAACTAGTGGTTAAGATCCTGAGATGGATACTGTAGCCCTGAGGGACGAGTCCTGTACCAGGAGGATGATACCCAGGATATCCTGGAATAGCCTGAGAAGTGGGAAACTGCATACCTTCTGGATATCCAGGATGACCTATATCGTATTACTGTTGCATAGGTGCTTGAAACATATGACCTGGGTATGGTTGATTATGAAAAGGGAGACTCTAAACCATTTGACCTTAAATGAAATGTCCTTTAAAGGGTTGATTTTGCAAAGGTTGACCTTGGAGAAATTGAGCTTGAAAAGGTGGACCTTGAACAAACTGACTTTGGGGTAAACCCTGGAAAGGTTTCCCTTGAAACGAAACTTTCATATATGGGACATTAGGTTGTACAAAAAGTATTTGGGGCATTGACGGAATTGTAAGAATATATTGAAGACCAAATACCTGGGGTAAAGACTGAACAAGTGGTTGCACTGTTACTTGTGATATAAGTGGAACAATTATCTATGATACTCCCGGAATGGGAGTTTGAGGCTAACCTGATCCTAGGTTTTGAATAGTCGTTGTTATAATAGACTGTACCAAGGTTTGAGGGGTACTCGGGACAAGACGCTGAAGTGGTTGCTGGGTAGGTGTCGATGGATTAACTTGGATAGTTGATTGGACTTGAAAAGGCATACCTTGAAAAGGTAATTGTTGTATAGGTTGTCCAATTAGTTGAATAGGTTGATACACAGGCACTTGAGAAGCAACTAGAATTGATTGTTGATTTAACGAAGGCTTCAAAATTGTATTCATTCTAGGGTAAAGCATTCCAATGGCAGGATGAGGCATAACAGGTTCACCAAAATCGGTTTGAGGCATTTGAGCATAATTGAGATAATTTTCGATAGGGGGTTTCTTCCCAGCTGTAGGGTAAGATCCACCAAAAGGTTTTCCTCCGGGTGGAGGATACGATGGTTTCCCCCTAAGCGGGAAATAACCACATGTTGGGTTGGTTTGTGGATTACTAACATTACCAGAATCATATTAATAAATTGTTCAGATGTCAAACCTTCATTAGTAGGATTAATTACACCAGTTGACATGTTTGAAGATGAGTTCGAGGAAGAAGCTCCTAAATAAGCTCCAACAAGAGAGTGATATGCAGGTGGTAGAAAACCAACATGCAATGTTGATTTAGGAGAAGTAGAAAACATATATGTCTCTGATGAGGTACTTCTAGAAGCCATCATAGTTCAGTCAAAACCTAGTACGATAGAATAAGGAATTGTGTATCGTAGAATCCCCTGTCCTAAAAAGTTCAAGGGTGTGAAATACCAAGGGTTAGGGTGAAGATATCTAAACAAAATCTTTGAGATATCTATAAGTTCACTTGTAGAAACTATTGGTTCTTACTCTTCGTTCGAAACAAGTTCTTCAATGGCTATGAGACCAGGAGGGAGACTATCATTAATAATAAGTTTCACACGCAGTGAATGTGGAGGATCTGGAATATACGTTGTATCAGTTGTATAAGTCTCAGAATCAGAAATATCATACTCAAGTTAGTCAATATCTGGTTAAGAAATGGGGTTTGTATCTAAAAGTCTTCAGTATCTGATTCATTTTGAATGAGTTCAGTAATTTGTAAACCAGTTCCTTCTGAGTGTGATGTTAATTTCTGAGTTTGATTAAATTTAGTGTCTGTCACTTCAAGGCCTAAAGTAGTAGATGTTCTCAGTTGATTAACTTCAATTCCTTTTACATGAGAGTCTGTAATAGTAGAAGTTTCAGTTTTTGCTGCAGTTCCAGATCCTGATGGTTTAGATTTTTTGACTTTTATCTTTTCTAACTGACTTGGTGTTTCCTCAGGGGGTTCCCCGAGTATCCTACGTGATTGTCTTGGTAATTCCGCCACAATGAAAAAATTCAATTGATAAATCACACAATATCTAAATTACACCTAAAGTCTCTAAAAAGTAAAAAAACAACACAGAAAGTAACACACACTAAAAATATAGGAGTTCAAACCATACAAACTAACTCTTCACAAAGATCAATAATTACTAGTTGGTGATGAAATCCAATGTCGCAATGATAAAGGTGAAAATAGTTATATAAATGAGCATTTGGAACCAACTACCCTAACAATCTACTTAATGAAACAATATAGTGCAAGTAACTCTGCTATAAACCATTTCGAGCAAAGATTACCCTCCAAAAAGTCCAAGTGAGTCTAGTCAACGTCTATCCCAGGTACAGTAGGACCTTCCCTCTGTCGTCACCTTAGGTAGAGCCCTAAGATTATAGTCACTAAGTTTACCAAATACAACAATTTTACCTGGGGGACAATCATAGATCATACGTACAAGAAAGGGTAGAGTAACAAGCTCAATCCCCTTGAAGGCTCCTCCACATGACCAATTGGAGGTTAAGTGACCCCAAGTACCTTTCGATACTGTTGTAATACGTGCAAATCATTATATCTAGGCCGATGAAGTGGGTACGATCACTTCACTAGATTCAACATGATCTTGTGCTTAACTCTTGTACAAGAAGAGCTTCCTAGAGAAAAATAGAAATAATTGGATTTTCTCTCCCTAACTCACGATTCTATTGTTCGTTTGTAGCTTTGGAAAGTTTACTTCCTTCCCTATTCCAATGCCCTACATTTAAGCTATTGTAGGTGGTAAGAGCCCTAAAAAATGTGAAATTCTAGATGAATTTTAATTAACGTTGTATTATTAAGCTGTGCTTTACTCAATATGTGATGAAGGTGAAACTTATGATGTTATGACATGACTCAAAATCTTAATGCACTCAAAAATACAATAGCAAATTTCAAATTAGATGACATCCAATTTAGAGAAAAGAAAGAGTTTCTTTGACTTTTCAAATGAAATGCAAAAACTCACAAACTTTCCAATTTTTCTAAAGAAACCAATCCTTCACTTTAACGTAATGAAAGTGTAGGCAACAAACCAAGTTCCAAATTTCCCTAAACATCAAATAAGCCAAAATATTCTTTATCTCTTATCACTCAAAACCTTCAAACACACAGAAATCAATCAAGAGAGTTGGAGAAAACACATTTTCCCTATGAATGCTTTGATTTAATGATAATAACAGTGTAATTGTGAGAAATTTCCAAGATGAAAGCAACAATTTCCTTTATCAAGCAAAAATGACCCCAATTCCTTCACAAAAGCACTAGGTCTCAAGAAACACTAATTTGCAATTCAAAATGAGTTTGACCACAAATAAGAAACAACAAAGGCTTAACTGGTGTATTTGACATAAAAAAATAAGAATATCATAAATAAAAGGACACCCTATCTTGTTTTGATCAATCAACAAATCAACCAGGAAAAACCCTAAGTAATTTCTTCAAAAAAAACCTAATTCTAAAAAAAAATTAACAAAGCACTCAATGGAGTTTATAAGAGACATACAAAAATCCAAACAAAGATAATGACACTTCTAAAAAAACAAACTCAGGTCTGGGTTGAAGCAAAATCTATATTTTCAAAAATTCTGAAGGCTTGCTGAGGTAAATAGTGAAAAACAGAGCACATGCGCTTTGTTGCTAAGGACAAACTAGAGCAGAATTGCACTCTATCAACAAACAGGAACAACAAAAGGGTATGGAACTTAAGAAAAAATAAAAATTCAAAGAATCAACCATACAAATTTGAAAGGTCATTAATTTATAAAGACTCGGGTCTAGATAGACCAAAAGAATAAAAAAACAAAACTAAGGAAAAAGACGAGAATAGAGACGTTTCCCAACAGAGTCACCAATTTGTTACACCGGAAAAATCCCTCTTATGGACAAGAGTGATCTCCCTAGATCCTTGATGGAAACTAGAAACAAGCAAGACAATTGAACTAACCCTTTCCCTAAGTTGAACTTGTTTGAATTATAGGAATTAAAGCCAATGGATAAGCCTCTTACCTATTTCACAAAATGCTCGATGAAGATCCCTTGTTGTGTTTCGATACAACTCTTCAATGCTTGATAAGATTTGCAAACATTGACCATAAAAGGATCAAAATCACATGCGATATAATAATCCAAACAACTTAACCTAATGATCAAAGATATTAGGAATTGAATTTGCCTTAATAAACATTATAAACAATTATCAACCATTCATTATTCCAATAAGATAAATCAATGGGAGAAAGTGTTCATTTGTATTAATCAAAGATTAAGAGGAGCCTTACAACCTTTGCCTTGATGTCGTTAGGTCCCTACCAAATGCAATCTCCTCCTTAGATGACAAGCATTTCAATCTCAAACTAGCAACATAAGTTTGGCTTCTCTGAGTTCTAATCTTCTCAATCCCTCTACCCTCTAGTCATTTTACACGCCAAGAGGAAGAAGTTTCAGATCCAAAAGAGGAGGATGAGACTCCTTAATTGAGGGATTAGGTTTCCATGAGAAAAGGGATTAAGATGCATCATTTGAGGGTTATAGTTCGAATATTCATCACCTAGAAGCTTTTAGTTGGGAAATATTCGACGAACTATGTTTCTAGAATGTACTTTTTATTTTTACTTTCTTGAATTCACCTGTGCAGGTTTATAGAGGCAGATAGAGTGCAGATCTCCATTTTTCTCAGAGTTAATTCTAGTGAATGCACAGGAAATTGTAGAAAAATCATCGCAAGTGGAACTTAACAAGGTGTGACAACTATTTTCCCCAAATTTCTTATCTACTTCAAGTTATTTTGGGTTGTTTTAATTTTGAGGGCGCTGGTTCAAACATGTTCACAGATGGTAAAAAGACCCATAAAGTGATCGAGTGTCATGGCGACAAATTGACATGTAATAGATCATGGTGGAAATTTAAGCATTTTCCAGAGATAAAAGTGACTTTAATTAGCAATAAAAAGATACTTATTAATTAAAAGGAGAAAAAGTGTTTTTATATAAGGGGTGAATAAAAGGGGGAAACAAATACTTGGAAAATAGGAAGAAAATGCATTAAGTGATGTATTAATAAAATAAAAAAATTGATATTTCTAGAAGATTGGAGAATATCTAGAAAAATATTATAAAAGGGGAGAGAATGTCATTTCTCGTTCATTCTGGTATCTTATTATTTCTTGGTGTTTGGTTTGAGAGCTCATGTGAGTTTCTCTCAAGGGTTTCAGACAAGACTCTCAAACTACTTTTGGTGGACATCCATTTCCATTCTAGCTGGTAGTAATCCAATTTCAGTGAACATCATCGCCACCTTAGTTGTAATTACAGGGAAATTATGCAAATTTCTATCTGTACTTAAATTGTAGGTTAATTTGCAACTATTTTTCTAGGAGTTGCAATTATAATATATATATAATATATATAATATATATATATATATATATATATATAATATATATATATATATATATATATATATATATATATAATATATATATAGAATATAGATATAGATATAGATATAGATATAGGATATAGATATAGATAATAGATATAGATATAGATATAGATATAGATATTCCAGAGATCAAGTTTCTACTTATGGGACCAATTTTATTAAGAAGGATGAGTTTATCTCTTGCCATTTTCTTCAGTGGCCAAATTATCTCAATGGTTGGGCAAAGTTTCCTTAGTTATTCTGAGGGTCGAGTTTGTTTGTAGATGTTATTTACTGGAATAGTGTTATTTGTTTGGGTTCTATTTATTTTTTTGTAGTTGGTATTCCTTTGTTGGTGATTGATTCATTTTTCTGGAGTTGAGCATTCATGCAAAGAGGTCGAGTTCTCCTTTGATAGGCTGAGTTGCTTGCATTTATGGGAGGCAAATTCCTATAGGAGATCAAGAAACTACTATCCTTTGGAGGATGAGTTGTTGAGCTCAATATCATTCACTGAGAGGGCCAAGTTTATCTCATTTCCTAGGCCAAATTCCATGTGGGTTGAGTTCAATTATGAGTACCGAAGTCATTATCTGTGGATGCCAAGTTGGTTCAACTATTTGTGGGAAAGGTTTCTAGGTTCATAAAGTTGATATTTGCATGTAAACCCTCTATTTCAGCTAATAAAATTATTGGTTTTAGTTGAAATATTCTTGTTGCACATGGTTTTTATTTTTCTTGCCAAGTGTTTGTGAAAATGTTTACTCACTAAATGTTTGACAAATGCCCTCAAAGAAAATTTTGAAAATTTGTGGGTTAAAATAACACATTTGAGAAAAGGGGATATTTTATCTTTGGCTTCCAAAATTTCCACCCATGTCCTAGCATTCGTCAATTCCTAGACATAGAGATGACCAAGTAAGAGGTGTATGCATTCATGAATTCCTAGACATAGAGATCTGATGACCAAGTATGAGGTGTATATGCAGGACTAAGTAAGAGGTGTATATGCGGGACTGTAAATGGTTGACTCTTATTTATTTTTTTTCTCTTATTTTTTTTGTTTCTTTGGAATTGTTTTCTTATATAAAGTGGACAAGCCTATGCCTTAAAATACCCAGATATTGTTTTACATTTACCCAAATCCACTTGTTTTATTTGTTGAAGCAATTTTGACTCAACCCAAATGACTTACCTTTTAGTTACACCCCACTTGTTTTTCTGGTCCCCTTTGTTCTGGTTTGTCTTCTCTCATTTCACTTGGTCCCACCTCTATGCTATTCTTGAATATATTTCCTAAATTACCTCACATTTGAATCCTAGTTTGGGGCAAGGTCTCGAAGTTGGAGAATAGATCCAACAGGTGCAAACTATCGAAAAGTGGAGTTGGGAAGAGGGGATACCCAAGTTATAGGGTAACACATATGCATGCACGGATTCTCTTTACACAAGGGCCACACGTTGAATCCATATATGGATCAATCTAGGCTTGTGGATAGGAGAATTTATCCATGCTTCTCATTAATGCTTAATCGAAGAAATTTTTGTAGTTGTTCGTGACGATTTTCCCATTTTGTGAAAAGGCCAAGTGCTGTAGTCTGGAGGAAACATGGTGATGAAATGAATATTATACATGGGCCAAGAAATTGAAGAGTTTCATAATAAAATTGTAGGGTTGAATTGCTAACAAAGTTACATTCATTCTAGGACTAGCTATTGGAGGGTTTCCCACTAAGATTTGTAAGGTCGAGATGATTATTTGTTAAATGTTGAGAGATTCCAAAGAGTCGAGTCAAGTTCTAGCTATGGGTTGAGATAAATATTTTCTAGTGTTTGAGAGTTTCCATGGGGCCAAGTTAACAAATGGAACATTGATAAAATCATGGGATGAGTTATCAAGTCGAGAATTTCATGAGGCTAAATCCTGTATTAGTGTAACATGGTGTCTTCCTTATGACAATAGATTTAGGGATGTGGTTATTTTTAGCCTCATGGACGTTAAAATAATTTCATTTCATTTCTGGATCGAATAACAGATTTTGAATCAATGAATTACTAATTTGTGGGGGCCAAAACCTGGGGAGTCATTGCTAACTTTGCGAGGGTCAAGTTTTGTTATCAACGTTGAAGTAATGAAGCCATTATAGCGAGCACGAGTTAGGGTCGAAACCCATTACATTCTCATGGTTGCTAAGAGAACATTCTTGTCGTTGCTAAGAAACTGAACTGTGGGTGAGTTTTTGTTGGCTTGTTGGGGCCTGACCCAGGTTCAGAGATGATTTAGCCAAACAAATCCCGATACTACTAGCCCTTTCAACAATAGTTTACGGAGCGCGGATTGAGGTCTCACTCAAAGTAGTATGGGAGGGTGCTAGAACCAGGTTTCTACACCATGGAGATGTCTAATGTTTTCAAGTGGTCTGTAGTTCGACTCTACACGCACGTCGCTACACGTACTTACCCGTACCTCACAGCCTTGGATGTTGCCTTTGCACAACCTTACTCGGGGGCTGAACAATGATATTACCCAATTCCTTACTTTTAACCCGATATTAGTCGATCACTTAGCTTATCAGTTTGTGTCTAGTTATATTTACTAGTGTTCAACATTCATATAAGGGCGTCTAATAAAGAAAAAACTATAATTAAATAGGAAATAGCACAAGAACAAATACACAAGATTTGGAATCAAACTTCTCTTTATTATTCTTCTCCCCTGGTTACAGACTCGATCCTGCCTTGCACACTCAGCTGCAGGGGTCCGCGCACTCAGCTGCAGACTCTACTAGGTCTCTGCGCACTCAGCTGTAAAGCCTCTTCCTACTACTACGACCCAAGATACACTTAGATACTTTCTCTATACTTCTATCTCATACCTCGCTCTTCCTTATTTCTTCCTCTATCTTTTTCACTTAGAGCTTTGCTCTATTTATACAATCCCATGGTCCGCGGACCATGGGTAGACCGACATTACATTCAAAACTTAGGGCAGACAACCCTATGACTCTAACATACACTTCACGCTCCATGCCCACAATTGGCAAAGTTTTTACAACAATAATACTCAAAACTTGGGCTTTGAGCCCCGAAACATGTTGTGGGGGGATGCCATGCCCAACAGGCCCCCAACACAGACATCGTGACTCACCCTCGAGTCACTCGGTGGGCATGGCGATCTTGGCGTGGAGTCCCTCCAACTAGTCCGGAATGGCCTGAATGTCGGCAACGCACTGAGCTGCTGCCTGTTGAACCTACTACATTCTTGCTTTTGAACCCTCAGTTTCCGGCATGCTGCACTGAATTTATGCATGCATTCCTTGAATCTGCGCAAGCTTTCCTTCAATATCCACCATAATTGTGAAGGCTTCATCAGTCCACGGCTAGACACGTGCTTTTAGAACTGCTTCTTTGTGGCACGCCGCGTCCACATGCTCTTTTAAAGCCTTGGCCTGCTGCATCCTTGCAAGCCGCTAAGTAAGGACGATTGTTTGCGCAGTCCCTCTAATGATTTCATATTGTTGCTGGAGTTCACGTGCCTTAGTCTCTAGCTGCTAAATGTTGGGGTCCTCCTGCAACATAGTGAGGACCTCCAACGCCTACTCCAACATGTTGGTACAGTCACAGACTACACCTCCAATCTCTTCCATTCCTACTGCAATAGTGCTACCACGCTAATCTCTGACCTCTGGGGGAGTAGAAGGTTGCGCCTTCAACTGTAGCTTGACAATCTGGAGATTCAGCTCCAGCTGCACTCTTATTGTTTCCTCACGCGCGTTTCGGACTCCACTTGCCAAAAAATGGATCCATACTTCTGTTGGTATGTCCGCTGCAATGGATAACTCTAGGACGCGCTGACAAGTGTCATCAACTATTTGTACCAACTGTTGGTTGTGCGACACCAACTCATCGTGCTGCAAGCTAAGCTGTTCTATATTAATCTTTTGCTCACTTAGAACCTGGATCGTGCGGCTCTCTCTGGCGCAAAGTTCTGTTGTTATCCCATCTTGCAGCTGATAAAGTGTGTCACAAGGAAGGGCAACCAAGTTAAGGCCAATGCCTTTCATTGTATTCATCGTCATCCGATCCATTGTGCTCTCCAAGACTAGTGCTCCCTCTAGCAAGGTTATCGTATTAGCCATCTTCGCGTGGAGCATCTGTTCTGCTGCTGACATCCCTGCTATGAGTTGGGTAGACAAGGTACCCTCCTACGAGGGCCGCACCTATAACTCCTACAGTTGTGTCCTTAGGGCCCCCAACGTAGTCTGCTGCTCCATCATAAAGTATTGGAGTGCTTCACTAGTGACATTGCAAATCGTCTCGTCAATGTCATGGAGATCACCTTCAGTTAAGGTGATCGGGTCAATGGCTAGCTTTGAGGCATTGAATTTCTTTCTTGGACTCGATCTTTCTACGATGCGCAACCATTTGCGCTGTGTAGAGGCGGTCCCTGGGTCTGCACTCTCCTCTGCAAGTTCTGTGTTCTCTGCCTCTTGTCCTGCAGACACTACTTGGCCCTCCTTTTTCTGCACTATTTCAGCCTCTGCTGACTGCGTTGCTACTGTTGCTCCAGTGGCCTTCTTCTGCTCCACGGTTGTCTGTGCCGCTTCGTGGATTGCCCTGACCTCAGCTGCAACTTGTTCGTTCCGCCTTCTCTCAGCCAGTTGGGTGACGCGCAGCTTGGCATCATCCTTCCATTTTTGCGTTGTCGTCTTCTCCAACTCCGCCAAATCCGAGGCGTGCCACTCGGGAGGCCACGTCTCTAACACCATAAAGATCACGTCATCAGTGGCTATGAATGGGAGCTTTGTCTACTACTGTGCCAGATATTTTCGTGCCCTGATGTAGATATTGTGTATGTCTGCCTTGAAGTCTGAAAAACTCTGCAGACAGTTATGCACCGTGGGGGATAGGCGCGGTCTCCTATTAATCCACATTCAAATGCTCACATCCATGAGCACCCAGAAAATATTGGTATTGCGAATCTGTTTCGCATCCTTAGTGGCCCAGAGAGAAGCGTACTTCGCGGCCTCTCGTAAGTCTCGGTCGATGCTCAAGAACTGGCTATCCTCCGGCAGTTCTCCTGCCACAAACAAGATGGATAAGAGAAACCACACGTAGTGGAAGGTCTTACCCTGTTCCTGGGCCTCCTGGAAGTTGAGAAAAAATTATTTGTAGAGGAACTCGGCCCAGTTGAAATGAACCCCCTCTGCGCACTGCTCATCCAACATGACCACCAGCACTGGTACCTCATCAAAACGACATTTTCTCATTACTTTGCTGGCCAGGAGTTGGGTGGCTACGTGCACCCCTTATCCTTGATACTGGTGATAGTGTAACCCCCCTTTTTCTTCTCGAGCTTATATTTTGTCTTCATGGCCTCCGCGAGAGCCAAGTTGCTGCTTTTCCATACTATCGTCACAGGGTCCTTTCCCTTACAGGGAAGCCGAGAAATTCAGTGGATGAGATCTGTCATGATGGGAATAGGCTCCTCCAGTCATAAGTACCATCATGCACCAGGTAGAGTAGCTGCCTGATGACAAAAATGGTGATGAGCGCATGGTGGAAATGTGGTATCCATAGAAAATGAAGCAACCCAGCCTTTTCCACACCACGCAACCTTTTTTACGACTCTAACATTATTGCCTTCCCCTTCATATTCTGTTTCATCAGGTTCATTATTTCTAAGTGCGAGAACTTCTCGTTGTCTGCGAGGTCCCAGTCTTCAAATTTCAAGGTGGGCATGCGTCTTAGGAGCGGACCCTCAAAGGTTATTCCATCGGGGAGGAACAAGGTCTAGAGTGCATTCTTCTTTGCATCCAGATCCTTTGGTATTTTGGTTTTCCCTTTTCGTGGAGGGACATACTCTGGTAGTTTCGCTACAGAGCGCAACAGTTGGATGTCTTCCTCCATGTCTTCTTCTTCCTCTACTGCGACCATCATAGCTTGCAAGTCCTCTTCCTCATCATCTGTTTCAATGGTGATTGCCTTGCCTTTTTCTTCCATTGATAGCTTATTGTGCTATGGATTCCTTGGGGACATGCGTACTAGTCCCATTGCATGCTTATCTTTCTTTGGTCTTAGCATCCGGGGTGATTTAGGGATTTCTGTCACAGCCCAATGCCTTCGGGAACAACGTAGACGATGGGGGTCTACACGTCCTCGTCAATATTTCCTTCTTCAATGCCTAACCCATCCTTAGTCAACGTCATCCTTTCTGCACTGTATGCGGTCTTTCACGAACTTAAAGGCTCTATTATCGCTCAACTCTCAACACTTTGTGCTCTTTTCAACCGCTCAAACCTTAATTGACCAAGTGTTGTCTGCTAGCTAGCTCTTGGAGTTTTATAGTGCCTTTAGAATTCAAATTCGACCGTTTCCCTTAATTCTAGGCCATTGATGCTTTCTTGGTGGCAGATTTTCTGAAATCTTGCCCATGACTCCTGTCTTAAATGCCCGTCACCCGCTCCATTTGGCCTCAAATCAGACATCTCATCATGAACAGTGACACCAACGGTCACTTCCTAGCCTATCCGTGCGGCAGCACATCTCCCCTTGCGCAGGCGTGAACCTTGTGACAGGTTGTTCCTGCGCGTACCTGTCAGAGCACATAGTTCCTAGGAAAAATAATTTATAGTCCCACACTCCCTTTTAGTTGCTTGGAGTGCTAAGATTGTTCTTCCTACGGCTAGTCAGGTGGTCGCATCACCTGTGCGAGGCTCCATATCGCCCCCCATCCTGGTTTGCGGAGAATCCCCATCTTCCCTTATAGTGATTGGCATCGCGCACTCTACGATTTGCACCATGTTGCCCTAGTCACTTCGTTTGGTGAGACACGGTCTCAGCCATGGCAGCAGACTAACCAATTCACAACGATAGCTTTCCAATTTGTCAGTATGATTGTACGTACCTTGTCTTGCCATCCTCGGTTTCTTGACGGGAAATGCTTCCTTTATTTCGTTTTCTAGCTTTTTGACCTTTGCGTCCATTAAAGCGCTTTTCTCCCTTAGCCGTACTTGGTCTTTGTCAAGTTTGCGAAGTCTAAAGTTTTCGCGTCAGATTTCTTCCTTAAGCCTTAGATGTTTTATTTCACGTAGCTGTGTGGTTTCTTTGTTCTGGTCAGCGCGGACCATCGTATCTACGATTGTTATTATTCGCAAACTCGTCTTCGTAGGCTCCATAGGGACTACAACCCCTGCTTCAAACTGTAGCTTTGGAAGCACTTCTATGGCCAGAGTTTCACACATGGTCCTATAAGCCCATTGAACCACTGGTACGCGTAGGTCCAAGTCGATGCATTTCACATGGTGGACCCTATCCAGTAGTTCGCACACCTTGTCAAAGGCTTCCCCATGTATGATGTTTTTCACACTAGGTTGTATCATGCTTTGTCATTCACGCACTTGTCTTGCATGCTTTTGCTTGTTTTTCCTGTCTCCTATAGCGAGAGCGGTGTGTGTTCGCGCAGGTTGTGTACCATACGCCTGTACCCATTTGGAAAGGTGGGTGCGTAAGCTGTTTCATCCATCTTGCCTGGCTTCCATCCTCCTTTGAGGCTGCCTAAAGCGTAAATGCATCATCTTTCGGCATTTGTGCCAGTCTCTGAAACTCTGCTTGTGTGTACCCCACCATCTTGCGGGCATAACGCACAGTACCCATTTCAGAGCATCGAACCATTGTTGTTCTGGCACTTCACTTTCAAACTCGTTCAGGAATTCATCCACCGCCGTTAACCCGTCATACATAGGCAAATTTCTTGCCTCGGTTGTCACGCAACGCAGTGATCTTACCATCATGTTGCAATTAAGTGTGGTTACCTCGTGTAACCGGTTTTGCCATCATTCTGTTTCCTCATCTGAATCTGATGTGCAAGAGCTTTCGTGCTCCCACAAAATTTTGTCATCCACTGTAGGATTCACCCAATCCTGTTCCCAAGCAGTTATCTTGTATATACAATCTAGCTTGTCATCTCTCTCGTCATCATGCACTGGCTTTATTTAGCGCGCTCCTTCTGCAGGGTCTAACGGTACCACTACACGCAGTGACCTTTTTTTCAAAAATCATTTTGCGCTTCTTCTGATTTATGACCCCGTTCATAATAGTGGCCCAATCTATTCCTAGTAGCGCAGGATAGGGATTGTTGTCATCTACAATCTCTATCACCTTGAAATCTACAAGTGCGCTCGAACCTTCAATGTCTACTGTGATTCCCTATAGTCTTCACATCAGTATGATCTTCTGTTGATTCGCCATTCACAATTGAAGAGGGAACCATTGCAACACGGGCCTACCCATATGCTCCCATGTTTGTTTTGGCAGCACATTCGCATCTGATCCTAGATCTAGAATTACTTGATCCATTTCATATTCCTCGATTTGTGCAGTCAATCTCATTTCCCTTCTTGTGCACAATGCATGCTTTCTAAGTTTCCGGACCAAACACAGTTCTCCTGACCCTACGCACCTAGTGATAATTTCTTGTAGTCCTTTTACCGCCTTACTCTCACGCAACAGTTTCATGCATGTCTCAAAAAAGGTAGTGAGCATTGAAGGATCCACCCCTCATTCTAGTTGATCCTTACTACTTGAAGTGGAGGCCTCCGTGAAGCTCTTCTTAGCTTCCATGAATGTCTCCCTCGCACGCTCCAAATCAAATTCTGGTTCCTTTGTAGGAGCTTTGTGAACCCACGCACTTTCTTCTCGTTGCTTACCTTTATCATCTCTAGTTATGATACCACTTCTAAGCACTATGTTTACATTCGGGTCTTCTTCACGCAATTCAGACCTCATCATTTATAAATTCTGAGTCGGGGGAGGCTAGAGTACCCCTTTTTTCGCACAGCCTTGCTATCAAGGTAGGGTAGTCTTCTGCCTCATGATCAAACTGAGTACAGTACAAACATGATTTTCTTGTCGGATTCGTACAATCGCGAGCATAGTGTTCAGGCCCTTCGCAATTGTAGCAAATTAGTTGTTCGCGACCCCTTCTTGGTCCCATTCCACCTCGTCCTCGTCTGCGCCCCTGAAATCCAGCACGCGCCATTCCTGCATTTGGGTTGAGGGCTCGCATCTCTGTCTATACCCTGTATGCAGGAGTCCGATCCATCATTAGTTCGTAGCTTCTACAGGTGTGTTCATCATGGCCTATCAACCTGCAGAAATTATAAAAAAATTGTTGGGACGTCTTCATATACTTCTGCAATAGATGACAATTATCTGTAGTGTGTTTTGCTCCTATCTAACAAATCGCGCACCATAATGCAGGCGCCACGCTTGGTCCTAATTGTGCCTCAAGTCTTAATGGAATCGACCCTCCTGCCAAGTAATTCGCGAATACTAGACAATGGTCCTTATCATGCCCCTGGCCTTTGCATTTTATGCACCATACCTCCTCACGCGCCTCTAGACGAGGTGTCCTGTCCTGTTTCAAACTCTACATTTCTAGACACAAATTTTGCAGTTGCACGTGGATTTGTAGGACTCCAATACCAGGATCTTGTATAGGGGTCTCATGCAGTTTCATTGCCATCTCCAAGGCTTTGGCCTGGGTGGAAAGCTTTTGTTGTGACAACTTCATCCTTAAATGAGGTGTTAATGACACGATAGCCCATGCATGATGTTGTCCATCCGTTAAAGTCATGTTGGCTTCATGAATCATACTCTTCAGTCTCTGGTCCAAATCCCAGGGGTCTCACCTGGGAGCATCACGATCTCCTTAAACACGATAATTGATTGTGTCTCCGACTTTGGCCTGCTAAATTCCCTATTCAACACGACCTGGATTTCTGCGATCCTTGTGTTTGGATGGTCATTAGAATTCTTAATATACCATGTTAATGCACAATCCTACAACGCAGTCACCAACGTGTCCTTTTTTATGTTGTCATCCACGACTCCTTGTGCTTCCCATACTGCTCTTACCATGAACTAGAATTGGTCTAGATCTTCATTCCCTACTCCTTTGAATACCGATAGTTTGATCGCACTTGCCATACTGAACTGTGGTGGTGGTGGAGATGGGGTGGGTGGAGATGGAAGTGAAGATGGTGAAACGGGCGGCAGTTTACGTGGAGGTGGTAAGCGCGGAATTCGCTACCTTATCAGACTGACCGCACTTCGCGAAGAAATTTTCGCGAGTTCTTCCTCGCTTTCCCGCGATGGTGAAATTAAGAGACTAGTTTCTAACTCTTCACTACTTCTGTTTCTATAGATCTTCCCACTTCGTGTAGTCCCAAACATTAATTTATTCGCATAACCCACTTTTCACACAATAACATCTTAATCCAAGTATTTAAAGATTTAATATACTTACCTCGTGGTCCTTTGAGGAAGCGTCATTCCGCTTCACTGTAGCTAACGGTCATATCTACCGTGAACTCAGTGATAAATCCTCCTATAATTCGATCGAGCCAATGATCCACAACCCACGCGATCTTATCTTCTGATGCTTCTAATCTATGCACTAATTTCTGAGTCCACACGATTGGTTTATCAAGCCTGCATCTTCCCTGACTATCTGCTAGCTTCGTGATCCACTCATACAACTCAGAGGGAAAGAATGATAAGAAAATTTCATGGATTTCCGCATATAAGTAGCACTCCAGCCACTGTTCCTTTGATACTCCCAGATTCCTGTTTTCCTGTGCTGCGAACTCATGAATCTTTTTGTCCAACCATCCTTCAATTTCCTTCTTCGTCGGATTCCAGCAACACGACATCAGACATCCCTTATGCAGTTCTCGATCCCAACAACATAACCATTTGTTGGGTTGTAGGGGCCTGACCTAGGTTCAGAGATGATTTAGCCAAACAAATCACGGTACTTTTGGCCCTTTCGGCAACAGTCCGCAGAGCATGGACTGAGGTCTCAGCCGAAGTAGTATGGGAGGGTGCTAGAATCAGTTTCCGCACCTTAGAGATGTTTGATGTTTTCAAGTGGTCCGCGGTTCAACCCTGCACGCACGTTTCTACGCACACTTACCCATACCTCACAACCTGGGACATTGCCTTCACACAACCTTACTCGGGGGCCAAACAATGTTATTACCCAATTCCTTACTATTAAACTGATATTAGTTGATCACTTTGCTTATCAGTATGTGTCTAGTTATATTTACCAGTGTTCATGTTAGGCCCCTATACTACTAATGTAACCCCTTATTATTATTAGTACAACCCCCTTATTATATTGATGTACCCATGTAGTGCCCATATTGTTACTATTGTGCCCCATAGAAGCCCACTATTGTTATTATTGTGCCCTTACATTATTATTGTTATGTAGGCTCTGATTATATAATGACCCTTTAGACTTCTATATATAGAAAGGAGGTCTTTTCATTTGTATCATCCAAGAATCGTTCATTTATGTAATGTAAAGGAGGTTGCCCCCTCAAAGAGGCTGAATTATAAGGCGTTGATCTATCTTTTCTATCTTTTCTTGAGCTGGTTTCATAACATTTAGTATCAGAGCTTTTGGATTCTAGGGTTTTGCTGCTCCAAACAGGTCATCGTGGCATTTTCGCTATAAATTTTTTTCTACGACGTTTCAGAATTTGAAAAAAAACCCATTTGAGAAGACATCGCACCCAATCTTGAGTCCGAATTTCAGAGCTTTTTGCGCTATCTTTGTGGAGATATGATCTGAGGAAGTTGGTCTTTTTTCAGACTCCTGAATTACATTCCAAACAGGTGACCTGGGGAAAATCGTCATAACTTTCTCTCTAAGCATTGGATTGAAATTTAGTAAGAAGGTACAGAAAGAGGACGAGCTCTAGTTTTATTGTATATATCTTTCAAAGTCAAAGGTCAAAACAGTGACTCGTGGCACATCGTACAAGTTCGCTCTATTGAATTAGTCTATAATCAGGTCACTGTGGGAGATTTGGCATAACTCTTCATTGGAGAATCCAATTGGGGTCAGACTGGTGGAATTAGAAAGAGGACACAGAGGACTACTACGAGACGTAGTTTTAGAGCTTAAAGATATGAAAGTACAGAGTTACAGTCATTTCAAGATTGATCTCCTAAAATCAAGAAAAAACAAGATGAGGAAGTTTGACGGCAAGGATCCGGTAAATTGGATACGTCAAATGGAGAAATATTTTGATCTACAAGGTGTACCACTATTACAAAAGGTATGTATTGCATCTTCATATTTAGAAATGGATCAATTTTTAGGGTATAAAGGGCTTTGCTCTCGTAAAAAACTTGATACATGGTCAATTTTCACGGAGAAAATGATAGCACATTATGAGGATACAAAGAGCAACACCTTCTTTAGAGCAACACCACAACAATTGGAAATGGTAAAAGGGATTTGTTACATATTGGAAAGTAAAATGGCAACAAGGAAGTATACCCCTCACAACTATAAAGATGGGAGTGTTGTTTCTCCTAGCCTTCCACAACCTACAAGGGTTACACCACAACAATTGGAAGAAAAAAGAGAAAAAGGGCTTTGTTACAATTGTGATAGCAAATGCACTAAAGGTCATAAGTGTGCTGAGAAGAAATTATTTTACATAGAATATGAAAAGGAGGAAGAAAAGGATCAAGAACCATCAAAACAAGAGGATATACACCAGGACCCCAACCCAGAGAAAGAAGAAATGAATCATACCATATCTTGTAAAGCATTGGCAAGAATTACCACTCCTCAAACTCTCAAGATAGAAGGACATATGAAGAAGAAAATGGTGCAAGAAGTGAAAGATCACATTGAGAAAGAAGAAATGAATCCAACCATATCTTGTAATTCATTGATCGAAATTACCACTCCTAAAACTATCAAGATAGAAGAACATATCAAGAAGAAAAATGTTCAAGAAGTGAAAGATCACATCGAGCATCAAGAAATGAATCCGACCATATCTTGTAAAGGATTGGAAGAAATTACCACTCCTCAAACTCTGAAGATAGAAGGACATATCAAGAAGAAAAAGGTTCAAGCTATGAAAGATCACATCGAGTATCAACAACAAGTTCTCCAACTTTTAAAGGATAATGCCACTTTGGTTCAAAATCGAATGAAACAACAGGTAGATCAACATCATAGTGAAAAGTGTTTTGATGTAGGTGATTGGGTATTTTTACTGCTACATCTTAAGCAAGCTATTTATGAGAAGGAAATGTTGGCAATATTATATGCACTTAAGAAATGGAAACCTTACCGAATGGGAAGACACTTCAAGGTAAAAATGGATCATGATAGTCTTAAATACTTTTTAGAAAAACTATTATCTTTAGAAGAACAAAAAAAATGTATCACAAATTTTTTGGTTATGAATTTGACATCATCTATAGAAAAGGGAAGCAAAATTTTGTTGCAGATGCACTCTCAGGAAAGGATGAGGATGTAGAAGCATTGTTTTATGCTATTTCTATTATCCAACTAGATTGGATAAACGAAGCAAGGGATGAATGGAAGAAGGACGAAGAAGTATGGCCACTTATTAAAAAGTTGCAAAAGATCCCAATTCAAACAATATTGCCAAAAATTGAAGAGGAAGGAAAAATCATATTGGAACCTAGAGCAGTTACAGAAACAAGAACCTGACAGCTATGAAATCAATCAATTTTAGAGTACCTCATGAAGTGGAAGAACTCACCAGCTAAAGATTCCACATGGGAGGACAATAATTTTATACAGAAGCATCGAGAACTACTCAAGCGTTGAGGACAACACTTTTTGAAGGAGAGGAGCATGTTAGGCCCCTATACTACTAGTGTAACCCCTTACTGCTATGAGTACACCCCTTATATATTGATTACCAGGTAGTGCCCATATGTTCTATTGTGCCCCATAGAAGCCCACTATTGTTATTATTGTGCCCTTACATTATTATTTTTATGTCGTCTCTGATTATATTATGACCCCTTAGACTCCTATATATATATAAAGGAGGTCTTTTCATTTGTATCATCCAAGAATTGTTCATTTGTGTAATGTAAAGGAGGTTGCCCCTTCGAAGAGGCTGAATTACAAGGCGTTCAACTATCTTTTCTTTCTTTTTTTGAGCTATTTTCATAACATACACACCATGAGAATCATACACCTGAGACACAAGGTTTTATGTGGAAACCCTTTCGGGAAAAAACCACCAAAGCTTGCTATTGTTATTGATTTCAATAAGAGAACCTACTATATTACATCAATCTATTTTGTGATCACCCACTCATAGGAAGCACAAACTCCCTTTCATTGTTTGCTAGCACTGACTAGTAGGAAGCACCAACTCTCTCTTTTTGTAGAAACCTATCCAGCTTACCAGAAGCACCATGTGAGGCACCAGCCTCAAGGATTTTTTGCAAGCACCAACTTGCAGCTCCTTGGATTTTTGCAAACCAAATTGCAGGAGGCACCAACCCCCAAGCCTTCTCAAGAACCCACTAGATATGGAAGCACCAACTTCCTATATGTAGGCACCAACCCACACTCAAATAGGAACTGTATGTCTCTGTAATTGGCATCCACTTTGCCTGATCTCAACTTTGTTCCCTATTCACTATACTCACTCTGTAGTAGCTCATTGATATTCTCAACAACAGTGACTCATCACTATCCACATAGCTCTCTATACTCTGTTCTTCATCAGGATGCACTCAACTCTCAGTCTCTTGCTCTACATAGCACACACAGAGCTCTCGGTCTCTAATCTCTACACAGGCAATTTCAACCTTTCTCACATCATAGGCACCTTTGGCCTTTCTCACACTACATAAGCACCTTCTTCCTTGCTCACACAACACAAAAACCTACGACCTTGCTCACACAACATAGGAAACTATGGCCTTTCTCACAAATCAGAGGAAAGTACAACCTTTCTCACACAACACAAGCAACTACGACCTTGCTTACACATCATATAGGCAACTTCAGCCTTTCACACAGTAGCACAGGTCTCAGGGTCTCTTACCTCTACATAGGCACTCTTAGCCTCTCTTTGCAGAATAGGATCTAACTCAGCCTTACATAGAAATGTACACACTCAGATCTTTTCCAACTAGCTCATTAGAAACTATACTGCTTCCCCTCGTTTTATCATCTGAGCTCCTGGGTTTTCTTCCTTTATCCTGTGATTGATGCTACCACTCTGTCCCTCATTCACACTGCATGAGTATACCTCAGCATGACTCTTCCATTTAGTTGTCATGTCTAACTTGTTCTCTACCACTGCGTTAACCATGAGAATGGGCACCTGACTATTTCTCCATATTGAGAATGAATTCTCAGTCCACCTGCACACTCTAACTAGGAATAGTCCTCTTTGTGAACAACTCTCCTACCACTGAGGCTTTCCATGCTTATTCATTGTTTCACACAACTTGGCTATACTTTCGCATGGCTTCTCAGTGGACCATTGTCCTTGTTTCCTTGTCTCAAAGTTTTATGTTGATCCATCTAACTCCATGAACCAACTCTATCGAGTTGCATTTATTCTATGGTAATTGACCCATTCATCCACTTAACTCATTGATACATGCATCAAAGCATAGGGATATCTTTCCTCACCTCAAGGAAGACCCAACACTCTTTCCTAGATATCGAGGTCCTTGCCACCTTGACCCAACAATCTTTGATAGTCGCGATTAATCCTGAGACCAACTCCTCTTCTCATGCATTCAAATTTGTAGATGTCGACCCATATGCTCTTTAAATCCATGTACTTCCTTATCGGAGTGATTCCATATCGCAATCTTCATAGTGGTGTAGTATTCTAATCTTCCAATTACTAACCTCCTATATGACGAGCTCCATTCTCTTAGCCCTTTCCTCATTTCTCACCATAGGACCAAGGGTCATGACCTGCCACTTCACCTTGAGGTGATAGAGCATTTTTTATCCTCATCGGGGCTATTTTTCCTTTGGTAAGTGTTTAATGCCCTTGGTTAGCTAAGTCTTTGTGACCATGGTTCCAACCCAATATCAGAGTCCCCTTATCGAAAAGTTTTCAAGTATCAAGTGTTACAAAGTGTTGGCATCCTCAACCTTTAATATATGAAATCTGACATGATGTCATCGCTCCATGTGGTGACTCCTGAGTGGTGACACGTGTCACCCAGTTATGCCCCATTAGCCTACCCAATCAAGTTGAATATGCCTGCCACATGTCCTACCATACTGGTGTCGAGCAGTAAAAAGGGTCTTTTTCACCTCTACTTACCCTACATTAATTATCAATCCAGGAACAATTTGTTATTTCAAAGAGTGTACTCAGTTTGAGGCGACCATTTGTCAGAGTAATACTAGTAGTATAGTGCTCTCAATACAAGAGTAAATGGATGCTTGAAATGAAATCTATTTGTGGAAAGAAACCTAGAATTCAAATCATGTGTTCAGAAAGCTACAACAATTTATCAGTCCAGGGTACAGTAACAGTAACTCTTCCCTTTGTAAACTGATGCAATTAAAGAAGCACTCAAAAGAAGGATCGTAAAACTGGGAACTAGATAGTATAGGTCAATGTTCAATATAGTTTCAAACCTTTTGCACACCAAAGCAATGACGATCTTCAAATAGCAAGAAATAGAACAACAACTATCTTTATGAATAAGATTGAACAACAACACCTTAACCTATGAATGCAACAATAATTATAATCTACAAGAACTAAGTAACAACTTCCAATTTGATCAACAACCACAAATGGAACATCAAGCTCTCAGAAATAAAGTATAGAGCAGCAATTGAAATCAAAATGTACAGCTACCCAAGTTAAACACACAACACACTTAATTAGTAAAAGGAATAGTAATCAGAGCTCGATACAGTACACATGAATCACAACTATAGAAAAGCAGTAATTGTAATGGAACAACAATTGTTTTGGAACGACAATGCTTTCATAATAGAAATGGTAACAAAGTAGTAATTTCGAATAAACACCAGTCACAATTTTAAGAGTAAATCATACAGTAGTACTGATTCAAGAACATACAACTCGTTTAATTTGTAAGGAACAATAATTCTATGTGATTTTTCAGGAGAAACACTAATGTGATGAAAAGTTAGAATGATAACATAGCATTCTTGTTGTGAGTAATAACAATATTTATCAAGTATAACAGAGCTGATATGTAAAACAGTAAAGCGCTTCAGATTACTGAGCAGAGTGAAAGAAAGAAATCAAACGACACATGAATGAGAAATATGATACAGGAACAAGTGATCCACCAGGGCCAAGCCCTTAGCCTCTAGGGACTCACTGCTTCAGGCTACTCCAGAATCAATGATAGAACAACAACCAAGTTTTTATATTAAAATATGAAACAGAGTTACAAGGACTCGCTCTTCAAAGAGAATCAATGATTAAAGTTCAAGTACAAAAGAAAATTTCATAAAAATAATAATAGTCTTCTCCCCCCCAAGCTAACAGTGCTACCCCTTTTTATAACAGCCAAACGACGATATTAACAATGTAGAAGATTGTTAAGATAGCGATCCCTCAGGATCAAAGGATCCTGAGGGATTGATCAACCTATTAACTTGCAGTTATCTTCTTATTCTTTTGCGCCTATTGGAGATCTCCTTTTCCTTTTTCTGGCTGTTACACTCCAATTTGGATCGCCTTGTTTGAGTGTGGTTCCCTGCCAAAGGGACATCAGTTAACTTGGTCTCACTCTTTCCTTTGGGATGACAATACTCCATTTTCTCCTCTTCCTGCATAGAAAAAGGGTAATTATTAGTCATTTCATATTCCATATAAACCTTCTAGATTTTATCATATTTTCTACCATATAGTTAGCTCATGGTGCGAAAAGGTTGTGAATCTTGAAGAAAATATAACGAGGTAAATGAAAATAACATACCTCCTCCAGTGCCCAACACACCCCCCTACCTACCCCTTTTCATGACCTCATGAAAACATTGTAGTTGACATGCAAGGCGGTGAGGGAGTAGGCTGGATATGGGATCTCATGAGGAGGTCTACAACAATGATGTCTAGCTAGGTGTTAAAAAATATTCCCTGTCTGGCCCTTGGGAATTTCATATAAGGCTTGGTATCCTGGTGCGAGATGCCAAATGACTAGACTCCGAAACCTATATCCTAACCAAGATGGCCCTGCCGTCAAAATAAGATCACCATAGAGGGCCAAGCGATTGGCAGCTAACTTAAAATTTTCATAATTAAATGGTTCCCTGCGTTGGATATTCAGATTAGAAATATGATATTGAAAATTAGCAGCGGTAATGGAAAGGTCTTTGATGGCAAAGAAGTATTCTATCCCTTGCTGATTGATTGATATATGAATGGGTCCTAATGCTTCAATCACAGCCAGAGTCCTCATGAGGTTCCTATGTTTCTTCCATAACTACAATGGATTTCTAGGCTCAGCTCTTACCCATCAATCTAATCCATTTTCTTATCTTTGGAAGGCATTATAGACTTTAAGCCATTTTATTTGATTAACTCCAAATGAAATAAATGCCTGCAGTTGAATATCCCCAACGAAAGGGTCGGGGTTCTGCTCAGTTTCTTGATCTAACACAAGGTTGTGAAAATAGAATTCGCATAATAATCTCTGAACTTTTACCCCATAATGCTTACAACAATGTATGAAATCATCAATTGTGTTAATTTGTATAGGGGCTCCTGCTTTGACAGCCTTAAATTTTAATTGCAAATATATTTCCATTAAAAATAAGGCATAATTCTTAGCAGGTGCTCTACATGCTAGGACGTCAGTGTATAAAGAGCATAACGTATCCATTTGTTTGATAACTACGTCTAGCATATGAGTTACCTTTGCAACTCTTTCTTCTTCCTTTTGCCATCCTTCAAAATCCTAACTTTCAGATAAATTGAAATTCCTTAGATGTTGTTGTAATTCTTCATACCTCTCTCGCGGGATAGTTTGTTCTGTAAGCTTTTCTACTGCTAGCTGAGCTTGCATCAAACCCTCTCGTAGGGTTACTATCCTCGGATCACTATCCCACAAGTAGTTTTAGGTGGAAGGTTCACTTGAATCTTCTTATTGCGTCATTCCGTAATTATGGTTTGAACTTCTTCAGAGGACTGCGCCTCTGTTTGAATTTCCTTATCACCGATCGTTATGTCCTCTGTTTGAATTTCAACATGAGTAATAGCTTAATGTTGTTCCTTTTGATTTTCAATGGCAGGCTAGACCTGAGTCCTTTTGACCTTTTTTGTAAGGGGTTTTGCCACCGAGGTCCTTTTTGCTCTTTTCCTCATCTTCAGAATCCTAATTTGTTGTTGAAGTCGCACAATTACATTAAGCAGTATTTGTTATTCCTTTCGTAATATTTTGATTTCCTCTATTTGACTGGAAGGAACAGCCATTCGCGCACTCGGGCCTAGATTTTCTTCTTGACCAATTTCTTGATTTTTCTCCTGGGGTACTTCCTCATTATTCTGCTGATTGGGTTGTTCAGGGGTAGAAACCCTAGCTTGTTCTACAATTTCCTGAGTAACTTCTTCTTCTCCCCTCTCTTCCTCATCAAATTCTTCAGGTGTATTCTGACTTGGAACAAATTTTTCCTCTTCTTCATCTTCATCATTTTTCTCTCCAGATGCACTTTTATCATGGTTAGATTGATTCTCTTCATCTTCTTCCTCGTTGCATAACTCTTCAGGTGCACTCTTATCATGAACAGAGTGCTCCTATGGCTCTTCTTCATTGCGGAGGTTTAGTGGGCTGAGAGGTTGAGTATATTCTCCCATGTTGGCCAGAATCTGGGCCAATTCATCCTCTCGCAATGGATTTTGCAATGGGCTCTCCTCACATTGCTCTTTTTCTTCTTCAGCCTACCCAGATTGTTCAGTTTCTCCTCCTGTTTCTTCCTCATCTTTCGATTTTATTTCGTTCTCTCCTCCTTCCATTTGCGGGGGTCGCTCATCCCCTGAATCAACTACTTCAACCAGTTGACTGGTGTTCCCTTGGGAATTTTTCAGCCTCCCTCTGATCCATGCCAATCTAACAGATTTCATCCGTTTCAATGGTATATTTGATGTATTTGTAGTATGCTTTCGTTTGGGGGTTGGCAAAGTCAATCCCCCGTCTATTGTAAAAATGAGCTCTTCCCAGCTGCTTTGTTGTTGAGCAAGACTGTAGCTAACTATCAATCGTATCAACCCGCGATGGCTTACTACTGATTCTACATGGAGGTATTTTTTCATGTTTCAAGCAACATCATTTAGTAAAGAATTTAAAAACACAGGAAAATTCACAGTGCATTTATGTTTTAATACAATTGAAAGCTTAAGGTGACTTGGTCTTACCACATCTTTTCTACCTTTACAGGTAATGTAATTCTGAATGATCTTTGCCAATTCTGCCCACCGTTCTCCCAAAGCCGCTGGTAGAACTCCCTTCCCACTTCGAGTCAGGTTCTATCCTTCATCTTGGAATATTTTGATGGTGTCGCGCAGTCTTATCTTCTTTAGAGTCCATACAGATCTAGTGGCTGGTAGTCCTGAAACTTCTGCAATTATATCATCGGTGGCTGCTATTTGTCTCCCTCTTACCATGGAGTGATATTCTTGTAGGTTCTGTAAGAATTCAATTGCCACAGTCTCGTTGGATTCTTGCAGGCAATTAAGATAAACTATCCATCCTGCCCTTGTTAGGATTTCTCGTGCAGCATCCTAGACTGTCAACACCTGTGGTCCTTTATGAATTGATATTCCTCCCATGCTTCACAAACTGGAAAAAAAACGAAGATGGCAATGGAACAACAGGCTGTTCAAGCTGTTAGAAACCACAGGAACAAAAAATGACGGAACAACAAGCTTGTTTAGAGTTCAAATTACTTGCTAATTGTTGCAGAGCATAACATGGAAATAATTTTGAAACAACAAGCCATGCAAATTGAAAAACGATATACCGTTAAGACTTGTTGTTCTCGTGTAAAAGTTCTTCAAATGAAAAAATGACATGTATGCCAGTGAATTATGAGGTCATCTGCTCCCCCCCTGTAATGGGATAGGCCATCCTCGACCGTCAAATGAGGGAGCGATGTGCTAGACTGACGTGATGCAGAGTCAGAAAGGAGCAGCATATACCGAGATCCCATGTTTACAAGAACGAGCGGATTTCCAAAATCGAGGTGTATTATAGAATCACTTAATAAATAATAAAACGTCGTGATATGATGCGAGATTTGGAGGATAGGACAACTGTCGTGCACAAAAAGTTCAGTGTAATCACGATCAACTTTTTCCATCATGATTGATTATAACAGATTTCATGTATTAGAGGTTCGAAAGGATTATTTTCATAATGTTATTTGATCCATTAGAAAGGTAGAAGAAGGGATTAATAAGTGCTATTGGTGTATAAACAATATGACCTCAATACCATCAACAGAGTTCTGTTGCCCACAGGTGTCCATAACTTTGACAGAGTTGTTTATTCCACCCATGGAACCATGATCCTTTGTGTATGTTCAGGAAAGTACTGTGGAATGTCGAAATGGAGGCCATTATGTTGGCTTGGTAACCAAATAAATCATAATGCCATTCACTAGGAAGGAGTGAAAGGTGGGCAGGTCGGCTCGTGATGAGACCTCCTGTTCCAAGGACTTTTTCTTTTTTTCCTCTTCGATCATTTCCTTGGTGTGGTGGCCATAATGGGAATGCCACTTCACTTTCTTCCTTATGATCGTGGTAGGTTGGCTCCCAATGAGACCCCCTATCCTTCATCTGACAAACCATGTTAGCAAATTATGTCAATGTTTTACTTTTTTTTTCTTTTTATAAGGTACTTTTCCTTCTTTATACATAGAGGGTGGTTCAACACTCCTTAAGAGTAGGGATGGTGGAAGAAATATTAACATCTCAATAGAAAAATATGCCCTTCATTCTTATTCTTTAATAATGGTCAAAAAGGATTATGAAATTTTAAAAGGAACCGTCATGATAAAAGATAACCAACCATACCGGTATTAGTAGAATAGTGACAGCAAGATAATCAATAGTTGTGTCCTTTCCTCTTTTCTCTTATCGATTCAGAGCAAATTCTTGTAAAGATAGCGACTTTTTATGTAATTTGTTCATTTCAGCATCTTCTAGTTCTCATATTCATTACATAAGTGTATAGTTGTGTTTTAGAAGTGATCCAAATGATAAAACACACAAAAATAAAAAGATAAAAGAAGTGTTATATACAAAATTGTAAAAAGAAGCTCGAAACTGCTGTGCAACAAAGAAAACAAGCACAAGCAAAATGCAAAGAATGTTGTGCTTTTCAAAAAAGAACAGTGAAAATGCTAATGTTGTTCCTCCGCAAAAAGGAACAATAGAAAAGAAAAATGCGTCATGCAAAAGAAAAAATGTTGTTCCTTCGGGAAAAGGAACAACATAAACAAGAATGCTGCTCATTCGGAAAAAGGAATAGAAAGAACGCAAATGTGCCATTCCTTTGGGAAAGGAACAACGAAATCAAAAATGTGACGTTCCTTCGGAAAAAGGAACAGAAAAAACAAAAATGTGCCGTTCCTTCGGAAAAAGGAACAACAAAACATGAAAATGTTGTTCCTTCGGAAAAAGGAACATCAGAAACGAAATGGGCCATTCCTTTGGAAAAGGAACAGCAGAAACAAAAATGTGACGTTCCTTCGGAAAAGGAACAATAGAAACAAAAATGTGTTGTTCCTTCAAAAAAAGGAACATGAAAATACGAAAATGTTGTTCCTTTAGAAAAAGGAATAGCATAACACAAAAATGTTGTTCCTTCGGAAAAAGGAACAACAAAAGATAGAGAATGTTGTTCCTTTTGGAAAAGGAACAACAGAACACAAAAATGTTGCTCCTTTTGGAAAAGGAACAACAAAAAACAAAAATGTTGTTCCTTTGGAAAAAGGAACATCAAAAAATGAAAAATGTTGTTCCTTTTAGAAAAGGAACAGTGGAACACGAAAAAGTTATTCCTTTTGGGAAAGGAACATCAAAACACAAAAATGTTGTTCCTTTTGGGAAAGGAACATCAAAACACAAAAATGTTGTTTCTTTGGAAAAAGGAATAGCAAAAGACAGAAAATGTTGTTCCTTTTAGAAAAGGAACAACAGGACACGAAATGTGTTGTTCCTTTGGGAAAAGGAACAACAAAAAAATTCAAGTGCTGTTCCTTCCGAAGAGGAACAGTGAAACGATGGAAATGCTATTCCTCGTAAAAGGAATAGCAGAATGGTAAAGATGTTGTTCCTTTCGAAAGGAACAACAAAGCGCAAATGCTATACAAGTGAAAAATATATATAAGAAAAAAAATTATGTAGAGTGTAGGAGCAATAGAAATACTCAATGATCCAAGGGTGAGGAAGATTTCTCTTCCTCAACCAAAATATGCATGTTGGAGTCTTTGCGAAATTGTTGGTAGAAGGATTCCCAAGTAAGAGGTTTTTGATATAATCGAACTTGGTAGCCATTTTCTTTAAAGGTATGTTCGTATCCATCAATAGTGGTTAGAGTAATGGTTCCATTATCATGTACCTTTTGGATTTCATATGGTCCCAACAAGCGAATCTGAAGTTTCCCGGGAAAATCTTGGAACCTAGATTCATACAGGAGTGCCCAATCTCCTTCGTGGAATACTTTCTTTTTAATGAGGGCATCGTGCCATTTTTCTCGCTGCTATTGAATTAACGTAATATGTTGAAGGGAAGAGAGCCTGATTTCATCTAGCTCATTAATCTGCTGTAATCTATTAGTCTGGGCTTCGTCTAAATATAGACCGACCTCTTGTGCTGTTCGTAATGTCTGTATTTCAAATTCTATTGGAAAGATGGGTTCCTTTCCAAATACTAGCTGGTATGGTGAATAATCGGTAGTACTCTTCCATGTTGTTCTATATGTGCACAGTGCTTTTGGCAGTCTTGCAGCCCAATCACATCTGTGTAATGCAATGGTTTTTGTCAGTATTGCTTCTATTATTTTGTTTGTGCTCTCTACTTGACCATTTGTCTGTGGGTGGTATGGAGTAGTAATTTTATGATGAATATGATAATTTTTTAGTGTGGCAGCAATTTTATTACCAGCAAACTGAGGTCCTCCATCCGTAATTATATCTCTTGGGAAGCCATATCTCACAAATATGTGGAACAAGAACTGTATGACGGAATCTTCTATAGTTCTTGACAAGGCCTCTACTTCAACCCATTTGGTGACATATTCTGTTGCTACCAGAATATATGTTTTATGATTTGACGATGGGTTAATTGGACCAAAAAAATCAAGCGCCCATTGTTCAAATGGTTCAATAACTAGTTGTGGGTTCAGGGGCATTTCATCAGCCTGTCCACGACGTCCTACTCTCTGGCAGTTGTCACAAGCTTGAACGAATTTCTCTGCATCTTTAAAGATTGTGGGCCAACAATATCCTATTTGTAGCACTTTGTGACCAGTTCTCTGATCTGCGAAGTGTCTACCACATAGTCCATCATGACAAGCTTTCAAGATGTCAAAAATTTCATCTTCACGGACGCATCTCTTGATGTGCATATCTTCCCCTGTATGAAACAAGTATCCCCCAATCCAAGAAAACCAAGTACTTCGCTGAACAATCTGCTTTCATTCATTGGGGGTCAAATGTTTCAATAATTTTCCTATTGCTAGGTAATTTGCAACATCGGCATACCAGGGTGTTTTAATAGTAACAGCGAACAAATGTTCATCTGGAAATGGATCTTCGACCATTGTTGTATCTACTGGTTTTGGCATTCATGAGAAAAAATGAGCTATAGGATTTTCCTTTCCAGGTCGATCCTTTATTGTGATATCAAATTCCTGTAATAAAATCAGCCATCTCGTTACTCTACCATTTGTAATGGGTTTATTTTCTAAATATTTTATGGTAGAGTGATCTGTATATAAAATAACAGGATATCCAGTGATATAATGCCTAAATTTATTAACGGCATGTATTACAGCTAAAAATTCCTTTTCAGTCATAGTATAGTTCAATTCAGTAGGGGACAATTTTTTGCTAATATAATAAATTGCATATGGTTTTTTATCTTCTTCGTGCCCAAGGACTGCTCCAATAGTTGTGTCTGAAGCATATGATGAAATTTGAAATGGCAGGTCCCAATTTGGTCCTCAAAGTACTGGGGCTGTTGACACAAGCTTTTTCAGATTCTTAAAAGTGCGTTCACATTTTTCTGTCTAGACAAAGTCAACATTCCCTATTAGTTCATATAAAGGTGCAGCAATATGAGAAAAATGTTCTATAAATCTTCTATAATAACCAGAGAATCTGAGAAAATTGCGTACCTCTGTCTGAGTGGTAGGAGTAGGTTTTAACAAAATTCTTTGAATTTTGGCCGGATCTACCTGTATTCCAGTTGTTGAAATATAATGGCCTAGAATAAGTCCTTCAGTCATCGTCATATAGCATTTTTCATGGCTTAGACAAAGCCTGGTGGAAATGCATCGCTGGAACACTTTTTCTAGTGTGTCTAATGCTGGGTCGAAATCATCTCCGTATGATGTAAAGTCATCCATATATACTTCGATCCCTTCATTTATTAAATCCGAAAAAATGCTGAGGATAGCCCTTTGAAATGTGGCAGGGGCATTGCATAGGCCAAAAGGTAAAACTCTATAGGCAAATGTTCCCCAAGGATAGGTAAAAGTAGTTTTGTCTTGGCCTTCAGGGGCAATCTGAATTTGATTGTAGCCATTGAAGCCATCCAAGAAAGAAAAGAATTTCTTTCCTGCTAACGTATCTAATACCTGGTCAATGAATGAAAGGGGAAAGTGGTCTTTTTGTGTTGATTTATTTAGTTCTCTATAATCTACAAAAATCCTCCATTTTCCATTCTTCTTTGGCACCACCACAAGTGGAGAGACCCATTTGCTATCAAAGATTGGGTAAATAAAGTTCACATCTAAAAGTTTTTGAAATTCAACTTTTACAATGTCCTTTAGGTGAGGGTTAAGTCTCCTATGTGGTTGGCAAACAAGTCTTAC
This sequence comes from Pinus taeda, assembly GCA_000404065.3. Taxonomy (NCBI): domain Eukaryota; kingdom Viridiplantae; phylum Streptophyta; class Pinopsida; order Pinales; family Pinaceae; genus Pinus; species Pinus taeda. The sequence continues at coordinate 35,738 of APFE030183886.1, forward strand.
ATCCTTTTCTATGTAAATGTGGTGTGTACATAACTAGGGATCAATTTCTTTCATGTCAGGATAATCCCATGCAAATGCTTCTTTATGTTTTCTCAACAGCTGAATTAGCTTATGTTCTTGTTTTGGGGTCAAGTTGCCATTAATGTTTAAATTTTTTCCCAGCTCAATTTCTACAATTTTTCTATTTGATACAGAGGTAGTAGATATTGTTTGATCATGGGTATCTTTGAGAGGATCCTCTTCTAATGCACTATCAAATGCTGCTTCTATCATCTGGCATTGTATGTGGTATCTAGATTTAGCCTGGCTAAGAAAGTTGTTAATAACATCATCCTCTGTTTGATCTTTGAAATCGAGGGCATCTTCTATGGTTAATGGAGATCTAATGTTTTCAGTGAGGTATAATACAGGATGCTTTTTAGTTTTCATTATTCTGACACTTGGCTGGGCTGGAGGATATAAGGCTAGATTCTTGATATTAGCCCCTCTAGTTATGGTCATACTGCCTTGCCGACAGCTAATATAAGCGTCAACAGTTGCAAGCCAAGGTCTGCCTAAAATCAATGGATGTCCATCAAGTCGGTTTTTGGGGTTTATTATTAGAAACTTGGCAGGATACTCCCAGGAATCAAAAAATACCATGACATCATGTAGTGTGCCTTCTGGCCTAGCCACAGATTGGTCGGCCAGTTCTAATAAAGTGGAAGTTGGTTCTACTGATGTAATGCCCAGTTTTTGACAAGTGGTGGTTGTTAGGATATTAACTGTAGCCCATAAATCAACTAAGGCATTTGCAAAAGTTTGCCCATGGATTTGTACTATTACTATCAGATTTCCTGGGTCTTCATATTTAACGAGTGTTTCTCTTCCTGATAATAGGTTGGATAAAGTGCCAACTACTTGGACTATCAGGTTATTTGTTATTCTCCTCCTCGGTTTTTTTATACATAGCTCCTTGATGGTCTTTGCATATATTGGGATGTCTTAGATGGCTTGGAGGAGTGGGATTTTTATGTACAAATTTTTAAGTTCTCCTAGAATGTCAAAATGAGGATGTTGTGTAGGTCGAGGTATAATTAATCATTCTAGGAATGGAGGAGAAGATGTGATTACTTGATTATGAGTTTGTTGTCTGATCACATCCTCTTCTTGCAATGGTTGTTCTATAGGTAACTGATTTTCAACTTGAGCGATTTTATCTCCCTCTGTTTCAATGATGTGCCCAAATCTCAATTGAAGGTCATTACACTCCCTTAGATTGGTTCCTATGTCTAGTGTTTCAATTATTTGAATAGATTGGACTGGTTTCTTATTGGGATTAGGGTTGGGTTGGGTTGGGAGTTGTGGTCTTAAATTAGACTGGGGTTTTTGTTGTAATGCTGGAAGTGTAGGTTGAGGGAGTGGAATGGTTCCTACTGGCTGGTTCATCAGTCTTTGCGAGTTTGTCTGCCAGGCTTGACTCTGTGAAGTAGGAGGGGACCATTGTGGTGGGTATACATTATTTTTCCAATATGGTGGGGTATAGGGAAAATTTGGCCAACTGGGTTGACTTGCTGGATTCGGCCATGGGGATGATGAAGGAAATGGTTGTTGTGACCAATCTAAGAATGCAGATTGATTTTGCCACATAGTACTGTATTGTTGAGCATGATATTGCGGAGGCTGAAAAGAAGAAGCTAGATCGGAGAACATATATGATTGTCGTGGCTGCCATTGATGGCGCTAATTAAGTAGGTACACCGATTCTGGCTCTTCCTCCACTTCCTTGTATATTGCTTTCAATCCAGGAAGTGATGGATAGCTTTTCATAGAGTGATCTTTTGTACAAATGGCACAGGCTTGAACCGCATCTAATGGACATTCTTTGTGGTTGTGTTTCTTTCTGCACCTAGGACAGAAGATTGCCAAATTTTGTTCTGCCTCTGCTTGCTTCTGCTTGGCCTGCATAATATCAAGTTGTGTTGTCAAAGTCCCTAATATGTCGGTTTTAAAATTTTCGCACGAGTTACTCCTTCTGCAGAAAATTTGTTAAACCGATCATGTTTTTCTATTTTTAGTCTTGTACTGCCTCTTGAACTCTTGATACATAAATTAATAATGTCAGCAAATTTTTCCTGGTAAATATATTCTTTTCCCATAATGTTTAATGCCTCAATCCATTGTTCCTTCATTCCACTAATTAATGCAGTTTTCAATACATTATCAGGTAAGAGTAATGATGCATAAGGGGATCTTTGAAGATTATACTAAAAATGCTCGACATATTGCTCAAATGTTTCATTTGGTCTATCCACCATCTAAAATATTTCATCTTTCAACTCTCTAGACCTACAATAATCCTGATATTTTTTTAGAAAAGATCCTTTCATGTGATCCCAGTTATTTATAACACCACCACCCAACCCCATAAACCATCGTAAAGCAAATCCTTTTAATGTAGAGGGAAATAATTTCAGTTTCTGGGGGTTGGTGGTATAGTCATTACCTCTACACAACACATCAAATTCAAATAAGAATGCATCTAGGTCTTATGATGTAAGGCCATTAAATGTAGGGATATGCTGGAGAGGAATTGCTTTCATAGGAGCATTAGCTGCAGTGTCCATGATGGGATATTGCAATGTCGAAGTTTGGGTGTTTGGCTGGTTTTGGGCCATTTGGTCAAATATGTGCCAGTAATCTTCTGGGATATCTAGGAGGGTATTCCTAGGCTGACGAGGGGGATTGGATTTAATAGGAATGGCCTTAATAGCACTTCCTTTATCTGGGATGATGAGAATTCCTAATGTTTGGGGAGATTTTGGCTCTTGAGGTTCTTCAACTTCGTTATGGATGATTTTTGCAGAACTTCCCTTATTTGGGCTGCTTAATGGTGGAATTACGCCAAGAGGAGATTCTGGTTCTTTAGTTTCCCCAGTTTCTCATCCCCCTTCACAGAGGTTGCTAAGGTTCCCTTCTTGCAATGATTTTGGGCTAGAATTCTCAATTTCTTGAAAATCCTACTCTTCGGTATGACTATGTACCTCAGCAAAGGCTACAGATGGTGATCCTGTGGCCTGAAGGGAACTAGTAGGTTGTCTAGAAGTGACTTTTCTAGGCCCTACTAAAGGCTGAGATTATGCTTTCTTAAGGATTTCGTCTATAAAGGTTGATCAGCCAAGGGTGACTGGCCCCTTAGCTTTATCAGGCTTGGGTAGAGGTTTGGGATTATTTTCTGGCTTTTTCTGCTTAGTCATGCACACGAATCAACTACTAAATTCTACCAAAATAAAATAGCAACAAATCTTCAAGAAAGCGGACAAGGGAGTAGGGCTACTACATACTCTGCACGCAGGTTCTTACCTTCCATTTTTAAAACCCAATTCTTTCTTAGCAGGTTCTCACACTACTTTGGAAAAGAGAAAAATGGCTACACTCTTCCCCGGCAACGGTGCCAAAATGTCGAGCAGTAAAAATGGTCTTTTTCACCTCTATTTACCCTACATTAATTGTCAATCCAGGAACTATTTGTTATTTCAAAGAGTGTACTCAGTTTGAGGTGGTCATTTGTCATAGTAATGCTAGTTGTATAGTACTCTCAATACAAGAGTAAACGGATGCTTGAAAAGAAATATATTTGTGGAAAGAAACCTGGAATTCAAATCATGTGTTCAAAAAGCTACAACAATTTATTAGTTGAGGGTACAGTAATAGTAACTCTTCCCTCTATAAATTGATGCAATTAAAGAAGCACTCAAAAGAAGGATCGTCAAACTAGGAACTAGACAGTATAGGTCAATGTTCACAACAATTTCAAACCTTCTACACACCAAAGCAATGATGATCTTCATATAGAAAGAAATGGAACATCAACTATCTTTATGAATAAGATTGAACAACAACACCTTAACCTATGAATGCGGCAATGATTATAATCTACGGGAACTAAGTAATAGCTTCCAATTTGAACAACAACCAGAAATGGAACAACAAACTCTCAGAAATAAAGTATAGAGCAGCAATTGGAATTGAAATGTACAGCTACCCAATTTAAACACACAATACACTTAATCAGTAAAAGGAATAGTGATCAGAGCTCGATACAGTACACATGAATCACAACTATAGAATAGTAGCAATTGTAATGGAACAACAATTGTTTCAAAACGATAATGGTTTCATAACAACAATGGTAACAAAGTAGTAATTCTGAATAAACACTAGTCACGATTTTAAGAGTAAATCATACAGTAGTACTGATTCAAGAACATACAACTCGGTTAATCTGTAAGGAACAACAATGCTATGTGATTTGTCAGGGGGAACACTAATGCGATGCAGAGTTAGAATGATAACATAGCATTCTTGTTGTGAGTAACAGTAATATTTAATCAAGTATAATAGAGCTGATATGTAAAACAGTAAAGCGCTTCAGATTACTGAGTAGAGTGAAAGAAAGAAATCAAATGACACATGAATGAGAAATATGATACAGGAGCAAGTGATCCACCAGGGTCAGGCCCTTAGCCTCCAGGGACTCACTGCTTTAGGCTACTCCAGAATCAATGATAGAACAACAACCAGGTTTTTATATTAAAATATGAAATAGAGTTACAAGGACCCACTCTTCAAAGAGAGTCGATGATCAAAGTTCAAGTACCGAAGAAAATTTCATAAAAATAATAATAGTCTTCTCGCCCCCAAGCTAACAGTGCTACCCCTTTTATAACATCCAAATGACGATATTAACAATGCAGAAGATCGTTAAGATAGCGATCCCTCAGGATCAAAGGATCTTGAGGGATTCGTCAAGCTATTAACTTGCAATTATCTTCTTGTTATTTTGCACCGATTGGAGAACTCCTTTTCCTTTTTTCAGCTGTTACACTCCAATTTGGACCACCTTGTTTAAGCGTGGTTCCCTACCAAAGGGACAACAATTAACTTGGTCTTGTTCTTTCCTTTGGGATGACAGTCCTACGTTTTCTCCTCTTCCTGCATAGAAAAAGGGTAATTATTAGTAATTTCATATTCCATATAAACCTTCTAGATTTTATCATATTTTCTACCATATACTTAGCTCATGATGTGAAAAGGTTGTGAATCTTGAAGAAAAGATAACAAGGTAAATGAAAATAACATACCTTCTCCAGTGCCCAACAACTGGCAAGTCATGCTAACATTAGCTACCACTATACCTTATTGGAGCCAACCAGATGATTCCATGTGTCCTTATCAGAGCCAATCACATGTTGTCATCTGTCCTTATTAGAGCCAGTCATATCTTGCCATGTTTCTTACTAGAGGAGAGAGAAAAGGGCTTGCCCTCCTTTAGTTTTGCGATGAAATCCTTTGTTAATCCTTTGTCGACGTTTCCCACGACTTTTAACGCTATCGGAGGCTCACCCATATCACAACTTTTAAAATTTGCTTACGTTTAGAAGTTCTAATTATCTGATTGTTGAAATACCTTATGCTCCGATGTTGCAACCGTTGATCTCCGATGTCTTTGGACCTCCGCTATGAAATGCAATAATATGCTTAATGCTTTGATGTTGCAATGCACTCTTATGCCCAACCTCCGATATGCAGATATGTCGATGTGCTGATCTCTAATATCCTGGGCCTCTGATATTCCAGTCTTCTTTAGGACTTCAAGTCTGTGATCATTGGTAAGCCATAACTTTTGATCCAAGAGTCCATTTTTGGATTTCCGCATATTGTTGGAAATCTCTTCTAGAGAAATTTCCAATGGATAGGGTTTCATGTAGGCTTTGAGCCCTTTTGCTACCTCTAATATGGCTCCAAAATCTCTCCCATTATTTTTCTCCTTGACTCTCCAGACAACTAAACTCACAACCGCCAAGGTGATCCTCTACATGAAGCTTGCAGCAACCATGGACTTCCATCTAGTCCATCATTGTAATCATCATTTGATGGCTTCTCCGATAAGCCTTCTACTATGATTATTTTCTTCATGAAGCCTACAACTATCATAATATTCCTCCTGGGCCATCACTTCCAACATCTGTTGTGAGAAGCATCCAAGTTTGTCTCATTAACATCAATGCCAACACTCCTGCCAATATTTAAGCAATGCTCCTGCTAATAGTTAGGCACTGATCCTGCCAACGTTTAGGAAATTCCAACTACCCAACACATCTCCCCAACATGATTGTTGGAATCAATTCCAACATACTTGCAGATGCCTTCACTAGGCCACTAGCCATCTAGACAATGCCAACTATCCAACAATCTCCCCCTTTGGCATTGATGGCAACACTCCATGCTTCTCTTCATGTGATGTCCAAACCTCATGCTTCTTCCACACATCTCATTACATGAGACACCAAGGGAATCCTTTCTTCTGTACATTCCATCACATCGTCTCCACAAATTCTCTCCTCCTTTGACATCAATGGCAAGGGCTGGGATATAAACTGCCTTTCTCTCCCCATGAAATCACTTGGCTATGAAGACTAGAGTCTAGTTGTTGAGATGTGCATTTTTCTTTGCAGACATCTCTTCGAGGACTGTCATTGATGTTGCTCCATAAACTGGGCATATTTGATATGATCCCCCTAAACATATATTTCCTCTTCTTTATCCTTCCAGTTTTGGACACCTTATGGTTTCTTATTGAGCACTCTCTCCACTAATGCATCTTTTGTATAAAAAATATTGATACCCATTAAACCGCTCATGGTATTGTTGCTACTACAAATACCAATTAAGGATGATGCATTTTAGCTTGCACTTCTTCATTGTTGTTGCTGCTTCTGAGAGGGTGTTATGAAACCAGCTCAAGAAAAGATCGAAAAGATAGATCAACGCCTTAGAATTCAGCCTCTTCGAGGGGGCAACCTCCTTTACATTACATAAATGAACAATTCTTCGATGATTCAAATGACAAAACCTCCTT
>APFE030183886.1:59034-81155 GCA_000404065.3 Pinus taeda
CTACCAGCTTTACTTATCAACATGGGGTTTGTACAAACTTGGAGGTGATAGTGCTATATGCATAAGTACAAGCGAAGGTCATGCCTGTTGCCAGTTGTTCATCTAATGAGAGACCCTAGGGGTTCCAAGCCAGCCTTCTATAGAGTCAGAAGAAGCTTGATTCTTTGATGGAAGAAGAGCAAATATATTCTAAGAGAGCTACTCTAATGAAGTAATGAAGAAAACAACATGTAATGCTAAATCACACCATATCCTAATTAACCATTTAAACAGCTATGCTAAGCAGAATTGCTAAATCAATAGTAACCTAATGCTACTATCTAAGTTACAAAAGTAAAGAGCATCAAACTAATGAGTAAGAAAGGAAACTAAACTAAATATGTTTTCACTTTCTTGGTTTTTTAATGATTGGATAGTGTTAGAGCCTGATTGAATAACCAAATCGAAGCTCAGAAGTGGCAGTGTTTAAATGATATGCAAAACAATGTTCTAGAAGGAGTCAAGTAGAAAAGCAAACAGTAAAAACAAAAGATGAGCAGCGAAGATCTTATCGCAGGAGATTATGTGAATAGATGGACTAACATGATTAACGGGAGATGAATGGAAAAGATGTTATGTAGGGGATTAAGTGAATAGATGGATGAATAGGATTAATGGAATATGAGCGGTGGAGAGCTTATCATGGGGATTAAGTGAATAGATGGATGGATCAATCAACAAATAGGATTGATGGAATATGAGTGGCAGAGATCTTATCATGGAGATTAAGTGAGTAGATAGATGGAGCACATCAAGTCACGTGTTGGCAAAAGGGTGGAAAACATTCGGGATAATGAAGCAGTCTTCATAAGGACTAAGCTATTTTTCGCGCGCCCTCAAAGTTGTAAGATGTATTTCTAAATTTCACACGATTAGCCTATGTGAGTGGCACGTAGCGTGAGGAAACCACTTTTCTTGTGTACTCTCAGACGGATATCAACCGTGCAAGAATTCACGCAAGATTGCACAATAGCCATTGGATCATGCAAGATTGACCAACTGTGGAGATTGGCCAAGCTAGTTGGTGATCGGGTGACGTGATAGCCTTTGGATCATGCAAGGAAGATTGACGGTGGATATTTGGAGTGTGTAAAGTCAAACGTTGAAATGAATACACACGCAATTGAGGGTGATTGGTCAGGTTTGTTGTGGATCGAATGGTAAGGATATCTACAGGTATAATCCAATTAAGACATGATCTACTGCATTCCGCTTAAGCATTTTTTGTTGAAGAAAATGAGAATATGAGTGAGATATATTATAGAAAGAGAGTGATGGGAAAATATGACAATGAAATGAACCAAGTATTGAATCAAGACAAGAAACTTGAAAGCTCATGAGATAACTAGAAATCTGCATTTTTGGGGTTGCTGGAGGGTCTCTTCCTGAAGTCATGGTCCAAGAGGGAGGAGGTGAGGCTAAGACACCTGCTGACAACCCTATGGTGATCATTTTCTCCTTGCTAACCTAATAACTAAAAGAAAGGAACAAATGGAAGCAAACTAAGACACAACCAATATATGCTACATTGATGTAATGGAAATGTAACTACTTAAGAAAATGAACGATTAAACCATGAATCTATGTGCTACACTATGGTAATGGAAATACAGATACTGAAGAAAATAAATGATTAAAGCATGAACCTATGGTAGCATACATGTAAACGAAAGAGGATCCTTAGCTACTAGGTTTGGGCCCTAACACAAGAGCTTTAGCTTTCTGAGTTAACTCATTGCTGGCTCAAAACAAAACTCATTCTTATTATCAAAACAATGGATTACATCCAAAAACTGTCACAAGTCTTGCAACTTGAAAATAGGGTAAAGTTTTACAATCAAAAGTTTAAATCCTACTGAGGTCCTAGGCCTCACTTCTTATACGTTTGAAGTCTCCAGCGAATTCCTTAAAATTAGGAAGACTCGGCTCCCAAACTTGAGATAATCTAGTGCTTTGACTTTCACTTGATCGACTACCTTCTAGTCCTCATGATTTGGTTGTTTGTACTCCGAGATGATGGAGCAATATTCGAATGGAGGGTCAATAAATGTGGGGGATGTACCTCCTATAATTCCTCTCCCTTGTCCCATTCGAGTTTTGACCAAGGTATTTGCCAAAATTCCTTTCTTTTATCCCTTATTCCTACATTATATGCACATTAGACCACACAGAAAAATATCCACCTCTAAGTCATCTCATAAACAAAATATAATCAAAAGTATACAATAAGTTATGAGAATAGTTGGTTTGAATAAGATGGGAGGTGAATTAAGGCCCATATAATTACCCAATGATGAGGCTCATCATCATCCCCTACTAAAAGTGTTGCTCATCCTCTGAGCAACTTAGTCAATGTCTCTGGTAGCCTCTCTGACATCCCATGCCTCAGCTATGGTCTCTTCTTATTGTGCATAGAACCTTGCTTTCCTTTTTACTTCTTCCCACTGCCTCTTTTTCTCTTCTTCTTTTCTCCCTTCTAGCATCCTTAGGATTAGTGGTAGACTGAGTTTTAGGCCTATCAAGTTGACCTTCAACCTTTGCATTGATTGCTTATATATAGGTGTCCTATTGATTTCCTTTCTCAACCTTTGAGGGGAATGATATTCTATGATCTTCAAGATGTGTGGTAGTGTGCTCCATCCCGTTGAGCAATCATGTATACTATCATCTCCTAGCAAACTAAACATATCCTAAAAAGGTGAAATTTATTTCTCTTACGCAGCAAGATATCTAGGTGCCAGCTAAGGATCATTCGCAATTATATTATGGGTACTGATTAGGGCCATGGGATTTGATTATTTAGCTCTGATGAAAATAGGTTAATTTTTCTCTCTGGCCAATATTATTTTCATCCTTGTAGCCCTTGACTCCTCATGGTTGATCATTGATGCCAAAGCCATTAATTGTAGATCTCCTATCTCGGCATTAGGATCCCAAACATTCATATCTATGAGGGTCATGTTGTGTAGATAAAAGTCAGCCATTTTGGCCCTATCCTCTAGTGTACTTTGATCACAAAGATTAACAAACAGCCTGTAGTCTTGAAATGGCATGGTTCCCCATTGTGCTAGTTTTTTAATATGAAATTACAGCCATTGTTCTCTAAGGTAAAGAGCATAGGATTTAGCTGGCATCCTACACTAGATGGCCTCCAAGGAGAGGTTGGCCATAAATGCTAGTTGGTTTTCCCTTTCCTATAGTTGTCTTCTCAAGCATACATTTTCCTTCTCAAGTTGATCTCTCATTATTGCTTCTTCGTCCCATAGTGTAAGGGAATCTTTAATCTCAATAGGGATTTTTGTTGATATTTGTGGCTTCCCTTGTTTGATTCCTATGCTCTTTCCCATTCTAGAATATAGATTTTTTTTCCTCCTTTTGTTCTTCCCCTTCTGTTTCAATGCCTTCTTCCTCTCTTTTTTTCTTATCTTCTTCCTCTTTTTCATATCCATCAACTTCTCCCATAATTCCTTCCTCTGTTTCAACATCATCGTCCTTCTCTGCTTCATCATCTTCCTCTATGCAGGTTTTAACCCTGTATAGAAATTAACAGCATATGAATTTTAAAACACAAGAAAAATAAAAATGTGAGAGCATAACACATAAAACACATATACACAGAGATTTCCCACTGGATCCCAAAACTGGGACTACCAGCTTGGTTTTTCATTATGTTCCTTTCAATGTTACAATACATATTTATACATGCCGAAGCATCCAATACCATAGACCGAAAAACCATCGCATCCAAAACCATGGACCGAAATCCATCGCGTCCAAAAAACATGTGCGAAAATCATGCACAAAACCATAGTTGGGTCCGCCCAACCTAACATAGGGTCCAAAACTAAAATTTTCTGGGGCGCTGCCTCGAACCCCATAAAGTGGGGTTACAGGTACCCCTCAAACCCCCTGTTAACAATGTGGAAAGAATATAACACAACCCACCAGAAACCTTACCCATATTCTCTCACATGCTTATAAACCCCTCCTTGATTCCCTACTATTGATCACCCCCCGCCGATCTAACATCTCCCATTGCACCCGATAAAGGCAACGCACTCGACCATTTTCCACCGTTAGATACATCTCCGCTTGATTTGACGGTCTTCGCTTTCATCATGTCGATAACTTAATCGAGCGATAGCGTGCAATGAGAGCGGCTTTTCTCTCTCATCCACTGCTATGTGTCGATCATTGAATGGAATCGCTTGGCCCCAGGCTTTTACCACTTTGTGCCCAAAAGCGGTGCGATGAAAACCATTACCGCCCGACCAATCCGCCCCGCCCATTAAACTTCCGTGCAACTCCGTATCACGATGACTGTCCGATATGTCCGCAGAAGATCCAACAGTCCTAACAAACCCCACACCCGCCTCGGTCGATAGCCTCCGCCGAGCCATCTTTGCCGTCCATTTTCCTGATCCGACGGTCATTCTTCTTACTCACCCAAATCGTTCACCTACCCATGCATTCCACATCCTCTGACCATTCTATTGCCCGAAGAAGTAGATGACCAACTCCGCCATCATCAGTCACAGTCAAACCCCCAACCACCATATTTAACAGAAAGCATTGCCAAGGGAGAAAAGGACATAGCACGACTCTGTAACTGAATTTATCAGTCATGGACTCCACCGGTATGAGCACTCCAATCGCCTAAAGGATAGCACAACACCTGAGCAGATCGAATTCACCCACTGAAACAAGCAACTTCGTTCAGAGACTCCATCAGGCAGTTAAATGTAGTTGGTGGTTAATTATGACCCCTCCATACCTAAACGGCCAAGTGCCATAGTATTGTAAACTTATAAATATCCAGAAACAAGATGTAATCAGGGTTGGCATTTGATGTAAGGTTCAACTTCTGGAGACTGTAGATATTTTTTCACTTGCAGCATCTCATCTTCATTTTCAGCTAATACAAGCTTCTTTTGTTGTTAACTGCTCACTGTCCATTTTCCTCTGATTCTAAGCTTGTGGCTGATATGCTGTGATTCTTGATCTTTTGACGTTTAACACTAGATAACTGTCATCTTATTTCTGTGTTAGAATGTTGATTGCATCACTGAATAGGTTAATCAGGTTTCTTTCTATCTAATGCAGGAGAGTTTTCATCCTGTCTTTGCATTAATAGATTAGATTTACAAGTTTCTTTACTAGTTGCAGCTGGCCATCACATGGTCTTGTGCATTTGCTGGTGTGGTTAGTATTCCCCATATTCACCTTATATCTAAATTGTGAGCATTGGTGGTCTAAAGCCTTGTAGTCTGAGAGTGTTCATGCATGTCTGGAGTGAAACAAAGTAGAAGTGGTTATCTGGCTTGAACCAAACCATCATTCCTTCCATTAAACCTACAATAATAGTTGAATTTATATGTTACTAGGCATCTCCGAGCTACAACCTAGGAGAGTTTCTTGGAATCCTAACACTAGCAACTAGGGGAAGTGCCCATCATTGGCAAGTGAGGGCCGAAATTTTTGAAATTATGAAGGCTCCTTAGATTGGAAAGAAAATAGGAATCGACCCAATAGAGAGACTCAAATTGAATATAAAAGAGAATGACGACCAATTTAACAAGAGAAATGAATTTTTTGTACCTTCCTTTCCTCAGTTGACCAAAATTGGTATGTAAAATCACCCAGGAGAGCTTCCTTTTGACATAGCCTCCACTATCCAAAAAGATAGGGGCAAGGGTGCATGAAATGGTAGAGATACTTGGATTGTTTTAGCCTAGAGAACCACTAACAAACCAATAGAAACCAAAACCCATCTCTAATCCAAGCAACAAAGAGATTCACTGGCGAATATGTAGAGGATAAACACCAAGAATGAGAGTCAGAGGGTGTTGAACTAGGCACAATTTTTGGAGGTTTGCCATTACACCAAAACCCGCAGGTATTGGTAAACATTCCAAACTAGTAACTAGGATCGCGAGGGTGGAAATTCCTGATTCTATAGAGGTGCAGTGATTCTTCCAACACCCCCCCTCAAACGCAACTCGGGGGAATCGAACCTGGGTCCAACCTCTGATACCATGTGGAGGTTTGTCGCTACACCAAAACCCGCTGGTATTGGTAAACATTCCAAACTAGTAACTAGGATCCCCAGGGTGGAAATTACCGATTCTATAGAGGTGTGGTGATTCTTCCAACACAATTCAAGATACAAAACAAGAGACCCATGCCATTGTTGAATTTCTTCGAACCTATAGAGATATTGACTGTAAGGGAGCCCCAGTGATCAACAAGAGAGACCAATACTCCAAACTAACACCAGAAGCCCATTTATTGCATGTTCAACTTAAGGCCAACTTCCATGAATATAATTTTGGAACCATAGGACTCACACACTACAAAGATCGCATCACCCTTATGGTTCATTAAATTTCCCATCCTTGAATCCATGAATGAATTAGGTACATAGGAATGAAAATAAACACGAGAATGACTAGTTGCTGAGATCACCTTAGATAAGGAGTGTGGAGGCCTGTGACATGTATGTCCGTAGCCTACCACCTCATCTTTGGCAATAAGCTTGTACCAAGGCACTAATAAACTCATATGAAAATTGTAAAAAATGATATATAACTTATGAAGACAAATCTTAATGACCCCTCTAGAACAAATATTTTTGTTCCTAAGCTCAAGAATAGCAAAATAAAAAATATAGATAAAATATTTTTTAATAAATCTCTATATCTATATAATATATTAATAATATTAAAATCAAAATATTTAAGTTATTTACCCCACACATATACATATATATATGCAACATAACAATTTAGGCTACAAATAATTTTCATATAACTTTAACATCTTTTGAATAATTTGTGTGGTTGAACTTTTAAGTGAAATATAAAGTGAAACTTGATAATATGTTCGATGTCTTCAATTCAGGATTTATGCATCGATCCATGGAACAAGTATGATGTTAAACTTAAAGAATAGTATGCTAATTTATAATTAATCTATGTTCCTAAGCTATCCATGGTCCAAGAGGCCAATAAACTTTAATGGTAACTCTCAGATATTAAGTTAAGGGTTGATTTGGTTAAAGATTCATACATTAAGTTAAGGGTTGATTTGGTTAAAGATTCATACAATGATTTAACTATCATCTCTAAATAAGTCAAGGTTTGTTTTATTGAAAATGTTAGGTCTACATTTTTAATATTATGGTGCACTAGAGATTTTTGAAAATTTCTTGTAGTTTTTAGGTGTCTTTTGTCATGTCTACAGTCGGATATACACTACGATAAGTGTAGTTAGTAGATATAGAGACAAGTGTAGTTAGTAGAAATATAGACAAACTCTCTTTTTTTCAGTCTATGGATGTATTTTCTATATAGACAACGCAAAATACGTAGGGAGGCTGGTCCATAAACAATAAGTTGGAATGATTCATTTCTTAGTTAGATAATTATTGCAGAGTATCATATTCTAGTTTTTGTTGGGGTTGTTCCAATATAGAGAAGACAAAGAATTGTTATCGTTGCTTTAAAAAATTTGGGAGTTAACATGATATTTCAATTAAATTAATTTAATTATTAAAATTTATATCAAAATGAATCATCATATATTATTATGTTATTGCATGTGCAGTGATATTTATGATCGGGCTGTGGTTATTAATTTCTATGTATTGTGGAAATTTTTCAAATTTCTATAGTTAACATTAGTTTTTTGCTTGAATTTTTTGGGTGACGTCAGTTTGCCGCTGCATCTTTGGTTCTAGATTTTGAGGGTAGATATCATCCTTCCATACACGATTGATCGGGTTGATTGGATAGTACAGAGGAGAATGATTTTGTGTACAAATGGGAGTTAAGTTGGACCTGCTTTGAGCTCTGGTGCCATAAATTTGGTTTTAAGAGTGTTGGTGGACAATTTATTAACGGATTATCGATAATCGCATTTCTAATTAATTGTGATTTGTTTTCTTGATGTTGTGGTGCTCATTGAGGCTCGAATTCCCATTTACGTCCCTGCATTTTCTTTGTGGCATAACTCTCGTTTCTGAGGCTTCCGTTGTTACCAAGTAAGCTACTTGTTGCATATTTTTTTTTACTTCACCGGATGCGAGCAATAATTTTTTTTGCAAAACCCTAAAGGTGTTTGGTTATGTGCCAGGTCACAGGATTACACCTCCTCGACGACCATCTGAGATGTAAATGTATGAACATTAATCTTCGGTTTCACTGTTGTGGTGCATAGCTTGGACTTCTAATGGTTCACTGTTTCACAGAATTCCTTTAGAATTTAGACAACAACAATTGTTCAAGTAAGCGGATTGTTGGATTCTAGCAACGAAACCTGGTGATTTTTTGAGATCTCCTACGAGAAAACTCTGGTTTAATGATTGATTTTATTTCTTAACAAAAAATTGTGGAGTTTGTGGGTAAATATAAAAATCACACCAAAGTTTCAGTGTTAAATGCATTGCGGGGTCCAATTTCGATGCTTTGAGTGCAATGTTGTAGGAGTAAAGTAGTAGTAATTGGCCACAACTAAGTTGGAAGTCGGCCCGTCATTGAATTTTTGCAAGTCTTGTGAGCAAGGTGCCAACCCCCATTCCATATGGTTTGCCGACCTCGATTCCATGTTTTTCTATAGCAGTTGCGGATAAGTTTTCCGAGAATTTAATGCTTTGAAAGTTGCCAAGTCAGAGGTATACACATCTTTGCATTTTCAGAAGGCTCATGAGTAAGGTGTTGACTCCAACTCCATATCGTGGTGTTTTAGATAGTTGGGGGGTCGGAGTTCTATTGACATAAACATCTACATGAGGAAGAAAATAACTTCGAGTTCAGTTGGATGCGACACATAAACACAAGGATGTGTTAATTATTTACTTTCTAAAATTTGTGATGTCGGAAGTTGATACATGTTTTGTTCCCACAAGACCTGTGAGCAAGGTCTCGACCCTGACTCCATATCATGGCCTTTTAAATAGTCGAGAAGTCGAATTTTTATTGGCATAAATATCATGATGGAAAAGAAAATAACGCCGACCTCAATCAGACTTGATGCACAGATGTAACGTTTTAAGTTTCTAAATTGTGTGGTGTTAGAATTTGGCCGATCTTTCCATTTCCACAAGACCCTTGAGCAATAAATATATGAACAAATAAATAAATAACACTGCATATGCAAGTTTTCTCATGACTTTTACATTCACTCCACTGTAATAAAACACACTGTTGCTACTAATTTATTTTTCAAACCACTAAATTTACTGGAACAAAAATTATAATTTATTTTACATTCACTCCACTGTCATAAAACACACTGTTGCTACTAATTTATTTTTCAAACCACTAAATTTACTAAGAATAAAAATTATAGCTTAACGGACCAAAAATTACAATCTTCTGTAATTATCAATTAAAAAAACAAAAACATAAAAGAATTAACAATAAAAATTCTTTAATTGTAACTCTCAGATAAGTTAAGAGTTGATCTAGTTAAAAATTCATACAATAATTAATTATCATTTCTAAATAAATCAAGGTTTGTTTTATTGAAAATTTTAGGTTTAAATTTTTAATATTATGGCACAGATTTCTGAAAATTTGTAATTATCAATTAAAAAAACAAAAACATAAAAGAATTAAAATCCTTTAGTTGTAACTCTCCGATAAGTTAAGGGTTGATCTAGATTCATACAATAATTTAATTATCATCTCTAAATAAATCAAGGTTTGTTTTATTGAAAATGTTAGGTTTAAATTTTTAATATTATGGCGCGGATTTCTGAAAATTTCTTGTTAGTTGTTTATATAGACTTTGATGTTATGTCATTATAGGGAGTTTTTAGGTGTCTTTTGTCATGTCTACAATTGGATATACATCACATACTTTTGGAATGGAAAGTATTCTTATCCATAACATTACATCACATAATGTATGACAACGAAGATTTTTTAATGTGTGTGGAATGGAAAGTATTCTTATCCATAACATAACATATTAACATATTAAAGTGATAAATCATGTCATGATAATCATAAAAGCAAATGCTAATTGTGGATGTGACTGTTAAAAATAAAATTTTATTTTTAAGTGTACTTAGTAGATATAGAGACAAACTCTTTTTTTTAGTCTCTAGATGTATTTCCTATATAAACAATGCAAAATCCGTACGGAGACCGGCTCCAAATACATTTTAATAATAATATGATGTGCTTAAAAATAATGTTATTCTCACATTTTCTTTTAGAGATAATATAATACCAGCCAAGACAAGCTAACATGGACACAAATTTCTTGGTATTTAATTTTTTTTAATGAGAAAATAGAAAATATACAATATGATTCATTTCTTTAATTCTATAATAATTGTATTTAATAGAGTATCAAATTCTAGTTTTGTTGAGCTTGTTCCAATATAGAAAAGATAAAGAATTGTTATTGTCGCTTAAAAAAATTGCAAGTGAGCTGAGTCGAGGAGATGCTGTGGAGCGACACATGTAGGTATGCGGATGAGCAGATGGGTTGGCATGCAGTGTTAAGGAAAGACACTTGTTACAGTCACTGAACAAGGAAGCTAATCTACATGCTCTGGTGTGAAGGTGTCATATGTTGGAGCGACACATGTTGGCATGTGTATGAGTGGATAGGTGGCAAGTTGCGTCAAGGTTAGACACATGTTACAGTTATTGAGCAAGTAAGAGGTATCACATGCAACAAATGGAAGGTGCCTAATGTAGTAGTCTAGTAGTACATGACCTCATTTCTCTCTCTAGTCTCTCATTGGTTATTCATATTTTCTTTTCACGTAACTCTGTGGACGCATGGCACCTGTCCTACATGCAATCCATCATGAACCCCGTTGTATCATTTCCTGGATCCCTGTAAATAGTAGCCTACTCAGTTGAATTGGTCTTTTGGCCAAGTTTTTGATTCTGGCTCTGACAAAGTGGTCATTTGGCTGGATTTGCTTCTTTCTATATAAGAAGGATAATCTGGTCAATATGCTAGGTTTTTAATAGGTTTTGACCCTCTGATGAGATGATTATCCTGATTTTTTTTCAATTTTATCTATATGCTTGGCTAACATTCACTCTACTAAAGCATCAGTATATATCTGAAAATATTATCTTGGGAGGCTTTTATCTGAGCTATGAAAATTTGGTGTTATATGCGGCTGGAAACTTCGGTTGATTCATCTCTCTCAGCGAGGATCGACTCCGGAAGTTCATCTCCTCAAAGGAGGTAAGGAAGTTTCTGAGCGTTAAATGATTATATATCTGTTAAAATTCCTAGTGTATTAAGATTATTAGTTTTTCTTCTTAATTACATGGCCATATTCTTACTTCCAAAGTTTCTGGGATGGTGCAAGTCTGTATAATTTTGTTAGTTTGTCTGAATATTACAATACAAACTTATAATTTACCTCCTCTATCTCTAGTGAAGTCTGGAATTTAATGAGCGATTTTGTAGATGTCGTCCATCTGCTTCTATAAATTCCTGGAAGGCTTTATAGCTTTTCTGTCAAACCTCCCCAGCAAAATATCAATTAGACCTGCTTATTTGTGCATTATTTCTAGGCCATGCACTGATTTCAGATTTAGAATTGGATTCTGGTGGTGCACATGTAGGGGGTGTATATGTTGCTGTCTGAACATTCCTGGCCTTTCATAACCATTCAGTCATACATATTTGATGAGTATACTCGGCTCTATCATTCCTATTGCCCACTCTTTTCTATCTAGTTTTTCCGAGCCAGAAATCTGCGGCTTCTTGACGGTCCTCATTTCCGTTTCCGGGATCGGATTATTTTAAAAAAAATTAAGGTTCCTAGTTTTTTGGGTCCATTGGGGAATGGACTTGGACAATATTGTTAGAATATTAGACTTTTGAAGCCATTATTTTTCATTTTCTCATTCTATTCCCATTTCTTCCCCTGTTGGCGTCATCATCTTTTATGATTTGTCTGAGATTTGTACTTTGGATCCTAGATTTTTCCTCGAAAGTGTGCATTTAGATTCTCGAGACTTCGTTCGTCTAACTTCACCCTATGTGACCCTTCTTTTCCCATACTTGGCAGTTATTCCTCTTAAAAGAATGTTTTGAATTTGTCAGTTTCTATTTATGAACAAATCTAGGGGATATCTGTATTGGTCCAATCACAATTAATCTTAATTTAAGGGAGGGTTGTTTTCCAATTTCCTCTTTGGTCTTGATGGATCCTTTATTGGATGCATCGGCCACATTAGAAATGATTCGTGCAACTATTCAGGCTGAGGCTCGACACTGGACTACCATTCATTCTTCTTAATGGCAGTCCACGTTAGCTGAGGATTTATCTCTCCCACACTTATCGAAATTTGGGACTAGTGTCGATGAATTTCTGGATCAGAATAATGAGTTGGAACCCGGTCATCAGATTCCCACGTAATAGGCTTTTAAAAGTGGAGGCCCATCTTTGAATCATAAAATTAAACATCATTTGGTTAAAACTATCCCGCCTCCTCCCGCTATCAACCTTGACAGTGTTTTTATGTCTGACCACATAGCAAGTTTACAAGACAGAGTGTTGATTGGTTGATGGTATTTTCCTGACATGGATGATCATCAGAGTCGTATTTGGCCGGGTCTCCAGTGGAAACCTATACTTGGTTATGTTCCTCAAATTGCCAAACTTATGAAATACTACTACAACTTTCACTTCATGAGTGTGGAAGATCTGGAGATGATCAACAAACAACCATGGGTTCATGGAAAAAGTTTCCTTGCATTACACAATTGGTATATAGGCTTTAATCCTTTGCATAGCACTCCTTTAAACATCCTGATATGGCTCAAGCTCATAGGGCTTCCCATTGAACTTTGGTCTTAGGAAACTCTATTTGAAATTGGTAATGCGATTGGAAAATGTGTTTATGTGGACCCTAAATGCCTCGGGGAGAAAGATAAATGTGTGGCATGGATTCTTATTGAAAAATCATACATGGACGGTTTTCCTGATCACATAGAATTAACATGGGGAAGTTTATGCATCAATCATAGGCTTGATTATTGGGGTGTTCCTTTTAGATGTTCGGCATGCCATCGAACGGGTCATTAAATCAATCACTATCCCCATCATCATAGACATAATATTCAGGGTAGGAGGAATGAGGTGAAATCAAAATCTACATTCCTAGATAAGAAGATAAGATCTCCTTTCTTGGGGATGTCTTTATCCTCCCCAAGTCATAACTCACCTGCAGCATTGGGGAGTCATCACATCGATATTGCTCAAGCTGAAAAAATGTCCGGTAATCCACCATCCTTATTAAAGGATGACAACATTGGAATTCCCTCTAATATGGAATCTATGCCCCCATGCAATATTCCTGAGAAATCAAGGAAATCGACTTCCCCCATATGTCAAAAGGTTTTTAACTATTTATGCATGCATCCCCCTGAGCCTCCTACTGATAGGAAAATTCTCCCCCCTAATCCCATTCCCCATCCCCTTCATGATCTTCCTTTGGCTTCCCACATCACATATATTCCATCTTCCTCCCCTTCCCCTAAACAAAAATCTAATAAAGGGAAAGAACCATGTGTATCTGTTACACCCATTAACTCCCCTGTCTCTTCCCTTGTCAATTCAGTAGGTAGTGACCTTGATTGCCTTCTAAGTAAAACATCTCTTGAACTATGTCCACTTACGATTCACAAACTTGGGAAGTTGATCTCACCTCATATTCGTCCAAACTCTGCAAGGAATATCACTGTATGTAGGAAAAATAACAGAGGAAGCAGGCATTTTAGGGGACAAATGCCTTCATCTGGTAGTGTGATCCACGAGCTATCTCTTATTGAAGTTCCTATTATTGACATTTTTGATAAAGGGCCTCTTAAAGCAAGTATGCTCGTTCAAGATCCATCATGACTTGCATTTTATCCATGAATATCAGGGGTCTAGGGGCGGACCATAAATTTCTGGCCCTTAAAAATCTTTTTCACTCGACTCATCCTAAAATTATCCTAATCTAGGAGACAATGCATTGTTCCAATGATTCCATAG
Source organism: Pinus taeda (assembly GCA_000404065.3). Lineage (NCBI taxonomy): Eukaryota > Viridiplantae > Streptophyta > Pinopsida > Pinales > Pinaceae > Pinus > Pinus taeda. The sequence goes on from APFE030183886.1 coordinate 73,097, forward strand.
CTTATTTCAGAGAAATTTATCCTTCACGACACATTGTTGCCTCTGATGCAAATGGTCTGTCTACGGGACTGGTAGTCCTTTGGGACCCGAACTGGATTAAAGCCAGAGCTTTTACATGTTTTGCTGGAATTCTCATTTCAACTCTTTTCAGAGGATATGTCGATCCTATTAATATTATGAATTTCTACGGTCCATGCAAAGACAAACTTCCCTTTTGGGATAAATTATTATCATCTGAATTATTTGACATAGATTCATTTATGATTGTAGGGGACATGAATATTACTCTAAATTCTGAAGAAGTATGGGGGAATGGAAGGCAAAAAGATCCTCTTGCGTATCATATTAAAAATGAGATGATGTGCCGGAATCTCACTGATATCTGCCCATCCAAGATGCTTCCAACTTGGGACAATGGTAGAATTGATGGGGCTTATATAGCTAAAAGACTTGATCGCTTTATATTGCATATGGGCATCATTGACCATCTTGGTATGCCAAAGTCTTTCATTGAAAATTGTTTTATATCGGATCACAGGCCAATATCTCTTAGATGGAAGGATCAGGATATTAGAAAAGGATATCCCTTTAAATTTAACAGAACCTGGTTGGAGGATCAGGATTTTAATGATCTTATCAATAGATCCTGGAAAAATCTCTCCCCACCCCCACTTGAATATCCATCCCCCACAATATCTTTCATTGATAAGCTATCTTCTATCAGAAAGACTGTTAAGAATTGGAAATATAGAAAAAGTATTGAACACAAGTCAAAACTTCGGAATATCCAAAAGGAGCTTGACAGGTTATCTGAATTTTTTGCTGCTCAATCGCTCCCATTTCATCTGCCATGTTATATAAAAGATCTGGAGAGGAGAAAACAGGAAATTTTGGATCTGGAAGAAGCCTCATGGAGGCTGAAAAGCAGGGCCATTTGGCTTAAGGAAGGAGATAGGAACTCACAATTTTTTCACAGACTCACTAACTCTAGGTGTGAAAAAAACACTATCTGGAAGATTGATGATGGGAAGGGGGGTTTTCTTCACTTTCAGCAAGATATCTTTGATCAGGCGGTCAAATATTTTGAAAATCAATATAGAAGATCTGATGATGCTAGAATTGAGGACATAAATTGGGGGATTTTCTCTGTACCCTCAAATGTTTGATGATATCCAAAATGAATCCCTATTCCAACCGGTTACAGAAGAGGAACTGCTGGGGGTCATGAAATCTTTTGAAAAAGACAAGAATCCTGGCCCGGATGGGTGGACGATTGATTTTTTATTCATTTGTTTGACCTCTTTAAAATAGAATTACTGGGGATGGTTGAGGAATCTCAATTAAAAGGCAAAATTCATCAGCTAGTGTCTTCTACTCTCATTGCTCTCATTCCGAAAAATCCGGATGCATCCTCCTTCCAAGAATTCAGACCTATATCACTATGCAATATTTCTTTTAAAAAAATTTCAAAAATCATTGCTGGGAGAATTAAGGATACACTATCTAGATTTTTAACAAGGGACCAACATGGTTTTCTGAAAGGCAAAAATATTCTGGATGCTGTTGCAAATGCACAGGAAGGATTATCTTCTATGCAGAGAAATAAAAAGGAAGTTGTTATTCTGAAGATTGATCTTAAAAAGGCATATGACTGACTTGACTGGGGATTCATGAGATGTCTCCTTGTGAAAATTGGTCTAAACTCCAAAATGATCAACTGGATTATGGCTTGTGTGGACAATGTAAATTATGTTGTTATTATAAATGGTTTGCCATCCTCATATTTCTCAGCTGCTAGGGGACTTCGGCAGGGATGTTCCTTATCTCCTTTATTATTCATATTGGCCATGGATGCTCTTAGTCTTTGCATCAACGAAGCTGTCGTGGAAGATAGATGTCGGCCTTTGAAGATTTGTAAGAACAACTTTATATCCCACAATTTATTTGTGGACAATATCCTCATTTTTGGCATGCTATGTAAACTTACTTGGACATGTCTCTATGACATATTAATTCGATTTCAAAAAGCTATAGGTTTGCATATGAATGAATCTAAATCATCCTTCTATCATAATGAAGCTAACATGGACCTTATTTCTTTTTTAACTTCTCTATTTGGAATTGAAGTGAGATCCATCAATGATGGGATAAAATATCTTGAATTTCAGCTAAAAGCAAAGGGATATTCAAAATCGGATTGGCTCTGGATCCTGGACAGATACTATAAAAGGATCTCTAGTTGGGAATATAAATGCCTTTCCTTGGCGGGAAGAGTTATGCTAACTCAATTTGTGATGGTCCAATTAGCAGCATATTGGGCTCATTTATACTGCATTCCTACAAGCATCATCCAAATGATGAACATGATTACTGCTAATTTTATTTGGGTAGGGCAATTGGAAAGAAGGAAATATCATTTAACAAAATTATCTGATATCACTTTTCCAAAGAAATTAGGTGGATGGGGTATTCTCGACCTTAGGACCTTCGGAAAGGCATTAATTTTCAAATCTCTTTGGAGGGGAATTTTTGGGGATGGGCCATGGAGCAAGACTATAAAGAAAAAATACATGGCAAACAAAGATATTTCTTTTTGGTTCATAATGGGTAAGATTGGGGTTAGTTATGGTTCAACAATATGAATTAGTTTCCGTAAAGTTGAATCAATTTTCCTAAAAAATCTGATCTGGAGCTTGCAATCTGGGAACAAGATCTTAATTGGCATAGATCCGATCATGGGAGTTGGTGATTTCATTGATATATCTCAAAATCTTATGCATTATTTTCATAGAAATGGATTCTTCACTTGGAATAAGCTTATTGAAACATGGTTGGGCCCTATTCCTATTTGGAAAGATTCTACTTGTATGGGTATGACTGGGGAATTGGCATGTCAGTGGGAGCAGGTAAGGGGTTTTCTGCGGAATTGTGGTTTCTGACGTACTTCGAAGGATGATTTCCTCATTTGGAATGGCAAAAGTGCTATGGAGCCTGTAAGTGTTAAAGAGATATATATAAATCTTATAAGTATTAAATGTGATCAATCTAATCCCATCTTTCCGGTTGTCTATTGGAAGTCCAGTTGTCCTAAAAAATCCATCTTATTTTCATGGTTGGTATTCCATAATAAAAATTTGACATGGGATAATTTACAGAAGAGAAGCTGGAATGGCCCCGGATATTGTTATGCATGTAAGTTTGCTAAGGAAAACAATTTTCATTTGTTTTTTCAATGTCAATCTTCTCAGCAACTCTGGCGTCGTCTTGCTAATTATTTTGGAGTTCCCTATATTTCTCATTCTTCTATTATCAAGGCTTATCTTTGGTGGTGCAGTCAAAAATATACATGGAGGCCTGTCATCATTCTTGTCATCTGGTTTATTTGGAAGTGGAGAAATCATGTCAGCTTTCAGGATAGGAAGGATCCATTTTCGACAGTGTTTGATAATATAGTATCATCCATGGACTATATCCATGCAAATCCTCCACAGAATATCAAGTCAAATCCTGCATATCCTTATCCAGTGCATTTGGTTTATCCAAGAGTGTATTTTGACGGAGCAGCTCAGAATGAAAACAGTGGATGTGGTGTACATATTATCATGGATGATAATACGCAATATCAAATATGTTGGAATGGTGGTAGGGGTTCCAATATACAAGCAGAGGAGATGGCTCTAGTTGGCCTTCTTTCCATAAGTCTTTATCTAAATATTCAATCACTTTAGATTTATGGAGATTCAAAAGTCATTATTGATCATGTCACTGAGAAGCACCAGATAAAAAAACAACATCTTGACCACTGGCTGAATAGAATCACGGATATGTGGAGGAAGATGGAAGACTATTTTATCAATCATATTTACAGATCTCAAAATGTCCAGGCAGATATCCTATCTAAAAAGGGTCTTCCCACACAACCGGGCATCTGGAATATGGAGGTAATTTTTGAAGCTGAGAGATTTCCTATTCAGGAATTCTCTCTCCCTGGTACATAACACTTTTTGTCACTCAAAAACCTAAGTATGTCTCTCCTATTCTATAATTTTGTATTTGTATATGCCACTATTTTGTCTTGCAGGTGGTAACAGATCTATCCCTCTGAAATTTTGAGGATGTGGCATATTCTCCTCCATAATTCTATCATCAATGATGTATCTTTATACAATGCATATATATTGTTTTTCTGAACACAAAAATATTGTGGATATATTGATCAATCCTATTTGGAGTTTATTGTATTTAGAATAGACAAACTTATATTCAGAAATGATGTAAATATTTGATCATTATATATTTTATATAATAATATTGAGCTTTTTCTTCCAAATGAAAAAAAAAAAACAAAACAAATAAACCAACAAAAAAAACATGATATTTCAATAAATTTATTTTTATTATTAATTTTATATCCACACTAGTTATCACATATTATTTAAATATATCCCTTAATAAATTTATTTTTTAACTTCTTTAATGTATATAATTATATATATATATAATTTAATACATTTAAATGATACATTATAAAACGAATTAAGCACCATATATAAACATCATGATATGTTTTATATGTTGTTTAATTTAATGAATATAAGGATGCATATTGGAAACATATATTCATTAAATTAAGCAACATATTTATTACGAACCATTAATGAGGCATCGCAAGTGTGTCAACCATTACTCTTTTTTTTTACTTTATATTATTATCACAAAACAAGTGAATTATATAAGAGTTTTTTTTTTTTTTTTTTTTTTTTTTTTCTCTCTGAAAACTATCTTAACTATATGAGCTTTTGGATACACAATATTCTTATGCTCAAAAACAAAATTGTGAACTTTTTGAGACTTTGATAATAATCTAGATAGTAGGGTGTTCCTCAAGGTCTACTTTCTTGTTTTCAACCACTCTTTACAAAAGAATATAATATGACCAAAATTAAATATAAGAACAATCAATATTACAAAATTTTAAAACCAAAATAGAGTAACCATAGTACTTATATACTAGCAGCAATATGAAAGAGTTAATCGAGGATGATGATTGGCGAGCTTGGAGAGGCAACATTGTTGGAGTTAACCATTGGGAAGAATGAATTGGCATTGATGGAAATTATGGGAAATGCATTGATAACAATATCCACTTCTTCATGGCCATTGGTTTCAGTTTTCGAATCTGTGGCAATGTATTCTTCCACCCGAGTCAGTCTTTCAACAGTGTCATCCAAATTATAGCAGATGTCCCTCATTATATGCATGAGTTCTTCTTGGCTTGTGAAAATGTTATAGTTGTCAATTTGTTTATCTCTGATAACCATACTCAACAGTGTTTCCATTTGTCGATGGTGGGTTATGGAGTGTAAGAAGTAGAGGCATCTTTTCCTAAATTTACCAAGGTCTGACATTGTTGGGTCCTTCATTAGAGGGAACCAGTCAAGAAGGAACAACACAGGAAGAAGCACGAGTAGCACCAACAACAACAACTGAACCACCAATGCTGACAAATCATTGACTCCGGGATGAGTCAATGGACTATGGTTAGGGCCTATTGGGTCCTTTGTTTTTGGTTGCGATACATTACGGAGGTTGACCACATTTTGACTAGAGGTAACCATTAGGAAGTCACAGAGAAGACAATAGGAGAAGAAGAATGGAGCCGCTAAAGATCAACATTTGCAAAAGGAAGGCTAGAGAAACCAGGACTTACGCAGTCACATCTGAGTTGAGAGGAACATTGACAACTGAGGCAATAGACGCAACTGAGCAACCAAGGCAACCGAAAGAGGAAAAGTACGAAGCATCTGAGGGAGAAGTAGCAGTCTAAGCAAGTGAAAGGTTTAAGAAGGCCAAGGGCAAAGTCGAGAAGGGAGAGATAAAGAGTGTACTAAAATGTTGTTGCGGAGCCGTTCGAGCCCATTCTATTCCTTATTATATTGTTTCTATATTTCTCTATCATGTTAGTTTCCCATTATGTCTATGAGGCCTTCAAGGCAGATGAAATGTTGTAATGCTGCAGGATTTAATAGAAGAAGAGATTAAATTGATATATGTGTACCTTTGTGTATGGTCTTGTGTGGGCTTTTTAAAATTTTAATATGCTTGTACCTGTGTGATATTACTTCTCTATGTGCACTTGATCTGTTATGGTTAGGTCTCTAATTGTTATAGTTCAGAGTCTACTGGGTATTGATAACCTCCATCTGGTTCATTCCTACACCGGATTCCAACCCATTAACTAACTAAGGTCATGACATTTTCACCTTATTCAGGATGATTAGGCATCTCACCCAAGGTCCCTGGACCTTCCATAATGAACCTCGATGACCTCTAGGGTTGGTCCTCATCACATATGTTTACTTTCAATCAACTGTATACACGCTAAGCAGATGCGTTGCACAATGTTTTGGCTATTGAACATGAGAAACAACAACATCAGATTCTTGCCTTTGCAACGGAATGAAACCATCTACTTAAGGAGAAACAGAATCTCCAATGTCAACTTAGCCAAATTACTGAAAAATTCTAGGATCTATGGCCCTTAGTCGTAGATATAGTCATAGATTCCCTAAAATATTTCTCTCCCTACACTCTTCTTGAATGTTGCGAACACATCAAAATCGCTTGCTCTAACCTTGTATCGACCAACTAAGAGCTTAAGAGAAGTATTATTGCCACTCAGATGAAACTACCAGATCTGACCACCCAGTATGCCGACGAAATTGAGCAGAAAATAGTAGAAGTGGCTAGTCTAAAGGCCTCTATCATTTAGGCTACAAAGGAAGCTCAGGGACTCTTGGAGCAAGTGCATGACTAGTCAGGTTGTCTGGCTAGGAAAAATAAACTAGTTTACCCTTTGTGCCACCATGCTAATCATCTGTTTAACCAAGTTATGGGTACCAAAGACAAGACATGCCAGAAGGAGCTTCTGGCACAGGTGGATGCCCTCGAGGCCCAAATCTAGAAAATCGAGGATGAGTCAAGCAAGGCCAAGAATATCCTTTGTGACCTTAAGTCACCAACACAATCTCACTTGGACACTACAGTAGATTAACGAGGGAACGAAAGCACAATGGAATACTCTCCTAAGGATGTGCCCTGTTAATCCGACTGCCGAACTCATGACGTAGTTTCTTGACCAAGCTGCACTCTCATAGGCTCATGGAAGATGACCCTTAATGCATACATGTAGTTCAGCAATTCAGTCATTGAGTCTGTCCCAAAGTTGGGTCCTTCGTTGGAAGGAATCAATGAAGAAGGAACAACACAAGAAGAAGCACCACCAATACTGAATGAAATACGAACATTGGAAAATGATTGACTCAAGGACAAGTCAATGGACTGTGGTTGGGGCCTGTTGGGTCCTTCCGTTTTGGGTTGCAATACATTATGGAGGTTGACCACATTTTGATCAGACATAACCATTGGGAAGTTGTGGAGAAGATAACTAGAGAAGAAGAAGGGACCCACCAAAGACCAAGAAGAGATTACATGGATATATGTGTACCTATATGTATGGTCTTATTATTACTGGGAATAGTGTCCACTCAGATGCTGCAATTCCCACTAAGATTGGTGGCTATCTTAGAAACAAACAAGTAAAGTCTACTTTCGCTTTCCTTTATGAAAATAGATAGGAGTGGAACAAAGGAGACCAACCTTAGTCCTGCGCTTGATTTCCTCTCCTTCCTGATAGAGCTTTGCCGCTTCTGCTTTGTCTGCCTAGCTTCAAAGAGCACCTGTGGAATCACAGCAACATACTACTATCGAAGAACAAAGATCTATATTCATAAATAACACAGGACCAGATGTGTGTTAACCATACAAATGCATATATAATGAAACATACAAGAATATGGAGGAAAACTTGAATAGCTTTATTAAGATGAAAAGTAGCAAGAGGATTACAACCATATGTTCTAAGCTAGCATCATCCTCCAGCAAGAAGGCCCTTCTTCACCTCAAGTAAAGCTTAGATCACCCAACACTATGAAATTACACCAAAAAACCAACAACACTTCTCTATAAGATACAAAATTCGAGCCTCTGGATCTCTGTG
>APFE030183886.1:136371-152791 GCA_000404065.3 Pinus taeda
TTAAGGAGTGAATGTATGGTGTTGCCCTACCTTAAGGGTTTGATCAATAAAGAATCATTTCATATTATTTCTGGGTTTATTTGCATTATCTTATATTTTCATATCAGATCTATAATATTTCTGAGTTAAATCTACAACAGAAGTCCTGCTTCCCATTGAGTTCCAAGTCAAAACCTTCAAGATGGCAGTTCAGTTGGGGATGGAACTATCGGAAGCCCAAAAGCATAGAATGGAGCAATTGAATGAGCTAAATGAGATCAGACAAGAAGCAATCCTAAGAACTGATCTAGTTCAATATCAAAGAGCTAAGTGGCATGCATCAAAGAGAAAATGTTTCAAGAAGGAGACTAGGCATTTCTATTTGATTCTAAGTTTAAAGACTTTAAAGGCAAATTTCTGATTCATTGGCTTGGGCCATATGAGATTGACAAAGTCTTTAGCAATGGAGCGGTAAGAATCAAGACCATTGATGAATCTCAAATTCCTCTTATTGTGAATGGCCATAGATTAAAGATCTATCATAAGCCACTCTCAAAAGAGAAATTTGTCAAAATGTTTCAAGATAATTCTGCAATAGGGCTGGTGAAGAAGAATCCTTCTTCTCCACCATCCTAGCCTTTGTTATTTTTTGTAAAAAAATAAATAAATAAATTTGTATAAGCCTGAAAACCAATCATTGATTGGCAGCCTTATACCGAAAATGTAGGGCAAAAATCAGGAATTCCTGACACCCTATATTTTCCAAAAAAAAAAATTCTCTCTCTCATTTTTTTCATTCCATTCCACCTCATCCTCATTCCACTCCATCTCATTTCCATTCCACATCACTTCATTTCAACTCCATTTCATTCATTTCATTCCATTAATAAAAAATTTTATGACCATTTTCCATCCAGTCAGTCATCATTTATACATCTCATTCAGTTATAAGCTTGTTGGGTCAGTTTCCGCAGCCAAGGTCAGTTTTTGTAGCTGCTCACTGATTTCGCAACCAGTTGGGTTTCTGCAGCCACCACTCTGTTTTAAAAAAAAAAAACAAATTTTTACAGTCAGATGTTAGTTCAACAATCATGAAATCAAATGCAGGTATGAGGATATATTATGAAGACATAAGGCATTCAAAAGCACCAACGAGGAGCAACTGATTGAGACTAAAGAAAAATGACAAGAATTCCAAAGGTATGAACAAAACTTTATTTCAAATGGCATTCTAACACATTTTTGCATAGTTATTAAATCATGAGCTCAACTATATGCAATGATTAAACGAAATTGCCTCTATAACCATTTCATTCCACTCCATTCCTCCATAAGCCATGCATTTATTTTCCAACGGTCTTATGATTAAATTCCCAGATTTAACTCAAGTTTGGAAATATTCTCACACTCCATTTGTCATTATGAATCGTGGTTGATTTGACTACGCCTTCTTTCAGCCGCACAAAATCCGCAGCCGTTTTATAAACGTGCTTGCGTCCATCCTACAGCCACCCAATTTTAAAAACTGCCAGATGCACTTGCTCCCCCTACTGTTCTATTGACCTCACCACTTCATTTCCACCGTGCTCACAGAAGCCTTCACCCCAATTTGTTCTCTGTTCCGCTTCATTTCGTGTACCTATTCTCTGACATCCGCTTACAGTTGCTAGTCTCCTTCATAAAACCTGACCATCTCTCCTAATTCAGACGAGTTTTAAAGAACAGAAGGAAGGATGGGACGACTGTTGAGGGCAGAACCAGAGGGACCTAAATTCATTGAAGGATATCCGCAAGTGAAAGATATATTGAAGAAGGTCAGGTGGTTACGTTTTATCCAGAAATTCAAAGGCTACCATAGGGAGGTTACAAAGGCCTTTGCAAGGTCTTTTGACAGACTAGAGGTGGAAATTGGAAACCTAAAATTCACAGTAACTGAAGCGTCAATAGCAGTTGCCATAGAACTTCCCCAGGGAGGTGAATGCTGGTTTAAGAACTGGAGCATTGGTGATGAAGCTTGGAGAGTGATTTTGCATGACCCAGGTATGGATGTCACCGTTTTCAAAAAGGGAATTCTTGTTCATGTTTTAAAAGAAGAATGGGCTAGCTTATTGTTAGTTATTCAAAAATTTATCACCTGTGAGGGACGTTTTGGAGCAATGTACATGTATCATGCACGTCTGTTAATGAATTTCCTAGACAACCAGATCCTTAATCTGCCATATTTCTTACTAAACAGTTTGAAAAAATGTCTGTAACCGTCCAAAAGCATCTAGGGGACATAGAACCATATTTGTATCACCATGGTCTCATAAAAATCCTGATAGAAAAACAATTAAAGGAGAAAAAGGATACTTGGGAGCAATTTTTAATTATAAATTTCTTTGAAGAACCCCAAGAAACCCCTGAAGGCAGTACATCAAAAAGAAGTAGAAGAAGGAGAACAGACAATAAAACTCAAAGCCCTCCTACTAACACAGTTGAGAGAAAAGAAAGATTGTCTAAAAGGGGGAAGGAAAAGACTCCTACTAACACAGTTGAGAAAACTAGTAGAGAAGAAAGACTGTCTTAAAGTGGGAAGGAAAAGACTCCTACTAGCACAGTTGAGAAAACTAGTAGGGAAGAAAAACTGTCTAAAAGGAGGAAGGAAGAAACTGAGGGTAAAAAGCTAACAAAATCAAAGGAGAAAAGAAACATTGAGGTTGCGCATCAAACCCCTTCCTCAAAAGAAGACCATCAAGTATTGTCTGAGAGATTGGTTCACCTTCAGGAACAGTCAACTATGGCCAAAAAGAAAGGGAAAGGAAAATGGAAAGAAAAAGACAGTTGTCCGCAATATGTAAGAAGAAGCAGCAGGCTTAAGGGAAAATGGAGAAAAACACAAATGAAAGGACCCCATTTTGTTGATTTGGGAGAAGGAACACTTGAACAAAATCCAGCTGGCAGTAGTCCACCTCATTCTCAACCAAGTGTTGAAACTAATCCTCAAGGTGATGACATGAGTCCTTTTCGGCCAGAATTTGAAGTCAATTCTCCTCCACAGCATTTTGGGGACAGCCCCAGGAAAAGGACACCCGAAATAGATCCGAAGCAGCGACAGGTGTATGATTACATAGAATCCTTGGAAAGAACAGCCACGGGTCCCAACACTTCATCCACTCAACCTCACATAGCACTAGAAGCCCTAGTCCAATCATTGAAACAAGAAATCTTTGAGTTGGAGGTTTTAAATTGACATATTAAAAATGAAAATGAAGCACTCAAGGAGCAGAGCAGACTGGACAAGATCATCCATGACAACACTATGCTACACCTGGGACTATGGCACAAAAAGAACAGAAAATTGAAGAAGAAATGCAAGAACATAAGTAGAGCATTGGTTAATCTTAAATTCAAATTCTTGATGAAGAAGCCCAGGATGTTAGCAGCACCAAGGAAGAGAGGAAGAGGGCTGGATGTACTGGCAGAAGCTTTAGAACATATGGTTTGAAGGGGAGATAATCGAAATCTTGGTTGTATGAGGACATGCAACACCTTCACAGTGGGGTTATGTTGAGTCCCAAACTTGCATTTTTCCTACACCTTTTTATAGCTTCTTCCCATTGATCTGAACCTCCTAAGTCATCAGTATCATTGCATATTAGTTAAAAAAGGGCATTTAAAGTGGTCTCTTGACTATATGTTTGTGTTGCTATTTGAACTATATTTTTGTTTATAAGCTGCGGAATCTTGTCACTTTCCACAACCAGCCCAAGTTTCCATAGCTGTTTTGTCAAAGTCTATATTGCAGGTTTCTTCAGGCGAATCGAGCCACATGGGCAAGTTGAAACTGACGTGGACATGGATCAAGTCCTATTGGCTCAATCGAATTCATCAGAAGAGGCCATAGTCAATGGTGGGCAAAACGGTGGTCAACTCAAGAGTCCTACGGTGATAAAACTCTATTTTTCACCACGTGAAGCTTTGCGTGGTTATTCATAGATCTCGGGGGACAATTTAACACTTGTGGACTACTCCATGAACCGGATCTAACAACCACCTTCCAAAGATTGAATCCTCACAGCAGCCATAGTGCTAAATCTCGGGACGTGGTTGTTTACGTGTCTTGTATCAACACCGAATGTAGGAAAACAATTATATTATCCTCTATTATAAATAATGCATTCTCATACGCATATTAGTTAGATTTTTGATAATGTAATTCTGACTGTAAAGGAACCCACTATGCCGTAACTTTATCACTGTGTTGTGACTGCATTTTAATACATGAGAAGACTCTGTTTTTGAGCTCAATTCGTGGTTGATCGTTGATTGTCTGAGGATTGTGCAGAAGGCCCCTGCACAGGCCGAGGATTTGTTTATTACTGTAGAGTTTCATGTTTTATTTCTTTATGTTCTTATGCCATAATCATTCACTTGTATATATATCACATCTCTTATGGTATTAAGTTTGATAGTTGTCCATAGCTTTTCACATTTTCTATACTATTAACTGATCAGTGCTTTTGTTTCAGATTACAATAGGCAGCCTGGGTATTTTCACATAGTTCTCTAATGACTAATGACATAGAATCATTCTTGTCCTTCTGCTGATTTTCATTTCCTTTAATTTTTAGTTCCATCATTGTGTTATTTATTTCAGTTTTTCTCATTTACTCTTCTGCAAGATAGATATTAAATTACTCATGTCATTTTCAGTTACCTCCTAAAGCCAAAGCGAGTCAAATGGTAAGGGATTGAAGTATGAATGCATAGTTTGATATTAGTTTATTTTTCTGCAAGTTAGTTATTGAATTTCTCATGTCATTTTCAGTGACCTCCTAAAGCCAGAGCGAGTCAAATGGTGAGGGATTGAAGTATGAATGCGTAGTTTGATATTAGTTTATTTTTCTGCAAGTTAGTTATTGAATTGCTCATGTCATTCTCAGTTACCTCCCAAAGCCAAAGCGAGTCGAATGGTGAGGGATTGAAGTATGAGTGTGTAGTTTGATATTAGTTTTATTTTCTGCAAATTAGATATCGGATTGCTCAAGTTGTTTATGATTACCTCCTAAAGCCACAGCGAGTCAAATGGTGAGGGGTCAAAATACGTGTTGATGTAATGTGATTTTAGCTTACTTTGCTTGCAATTCTTGGATTTATTTGAGTTCAGTTTTTCTTATATTTTCATGGTAGCAAGGATAATGGGTTTCATGGTCACTAGCTCATTGTTGTTTAATTAGAATAGTGGCACATTTTCACTCTCTTTTCAAGAATTAGTTTCATCATCGCATGTTTTAAAAAAAAAGTTTGAAGTTTTGAAAATCATTTTAAAAGACATCATTGCCTTGAACATTTATATCATACTTGTCTTTTAGAATTTCCATCTCACATTAGGGAATTAACAGAAAAAAACCCAAAACAAAACAAAAACTCAAAAACGACAAAAAAATAAGAAATAGGTTATCTTACACATATAGTGCGCCGCACTTCCACAGTTTACGACTCTCAGATTGCCAATTAATACAGCAATTTAGGACACTCTAAATTGACCAAACAATATTTAAATCATCTAAGTTCTCTACTAAATATGTGGCCCTTAAGTCTATATCACTATTTTTGGAAACAAATCCCCTTGGTTTGGACTCGACCTTGGATAATTGAGAAACTCTCTAGGTTAGCTTGCTTTCTCCCCATCTTGGTCATGCCTTGTCCCCTAAAGCCTATCTACCAAATTGGAAACTCAGATTAACTAGGGAAGAGTTGAATGACTTGAAATCTTATTAGTAAAAATGAATTCTTCATTTTGATGGTGCCTCTAAAAAGTATGCATGGGTGGAAGGAGGGGGAGGAATTTAAATCAATCTCGATGGAATCATTGAAATTAAGTATGCTTGGGGCTTGGGAAAGAGGAACAACAACCAAGCAGATATGTATAGCCTCTTTCAAGGCCTATGTATTGCTAAGGAGAAAGGTATCACATATAGAATCATCCTTGGAAATTATCTTATTATTGTCTTATATCTTTCAAAAGAAGGATCACCTTTGGAAAATTCTTTATCTCATATCCTCTAGAGAATTGGAGACACGGTAAAGTCCTTTCATTCAAAAGCAGTTTATCACATTCTGAGGACCAATAATGAGGAGGTAGATTTGGAAGCCAACAAGGCTTTCACTTTGAATGAAGGTATGTTGGTGTTTAATGACATTTCTATTTATCATCTTATCCCCTAAGTTTCATCACCATTTGGCCTAGGTACTTCTTTTCTTTTCACCCGAATCTGATGTGTTGGCTCGATGTATGGGTTCCCCCTCATCGCTATTAGGGATCCTTCCCCTTTTTCTCCTCCCCTCCTCCCCCTTCCTTTACCTACTCCTCTCCCCTTCCTCCCTCTCCCTTATTCCTTGTTTTGTTTCCCCCTCGCTTGTCTTTTCCCATCTCCCTCCCATCATTAGTTTCCCTATCATGTATTCATTCCATTGTCGTTTCTCTAAATGAAAGGTGGTAGCTTCAATTATCATCTACATTCATGAACTTAAATAATGTGGAAACTAAAGGATTTTGGTGTTAGGCAGATGATTTTTATATTTCCTCACACATTTGAACTTGTATCGTTCCTCTGACAACTCCTTGGAATCGCCTTCATTACAGATTTATGATGAATTCCCTTAGATGTCACACAAGCAACATTAATGGGAAAATGATGCAATTCATGTGGTATGTTAGGCATAATGAGCTTAAATGGAAAACAATCGCTCCTTTGGATTCATTCATGAAGGAATTAGTCTTGGAAATTCGCTTACCTTGATGGGTGAAAATTAGTTGTGGGTTCCTAACTGAGATCTTAGATGTGGCGTCTAATCGAGACTTTTACAGAATCTGTGAGGAGACTCTTCTCAGGGTCTAGGTCCTTTCGCTGGAAATTGGGAAGTTGTGGGTTAGACATTTCTGTTCATGGGTTAATTGGTGTAGATGGCTCTTAGGCTCCCAAGGTTCCCTGGATGACCCTGGGTCTACTATTCTCATCGGACTATTTCCATTTTTTGCATCCTGTCCTAAAGGTAATTCTAAATCTTTCATGAGGGAAACTTGCTGCAATTTGTTTAAAGGAAAGTTTGAGTCTATTAGTTTATTCTCAAAAGGTTTGAGCTACAATTCACATCATTTCCTTTTTTATTATTTGTGGAAGTCGATTGTGAAGGAAGGATGTAGAGTTTACTGGGGTCCTCATTTGTGCTCTGAGATTTGGAATTTTACTATGAAGGACTGGGTTACAGATTGTTGCAATTCTTGTGATTCTTTTGCTGGTAACTTGATGTCTACAACAATTCTTGGGTGGTTTTTTCAACGTCGACTATACAATAGGCTCAACCTTCTCTGAGTTTATTTCAACTAGATGTCCTCTCTACCTTCGAATTCCTCCTCAGAGGATTAAACTTACTCAATGTGTTTATTAGCCCATGAGGCCCTGCAAGGGGCTGTGGATGACCTTCAAACAAAGTTTTGTAAGATGTATTAGGTCAAGGTTGAATTGGAAGATCAAAATTTGGCAATGCAGCAACATATTCTGAGAGTGGAGGATGAGATTGACGTGATAAGGTCAATAGTTGCAAACCTTCAATTGGATATAGATCTTACTGTTGTGCATAATTAGCCTCTCGAGAAGATATCCAAGTCGTTAACCTTCTTGCCAATGATTATGAGTGACCTTCCTCCCGTCTCTATGTGGTTTTGTCTTGGTTGCTAGAATGCTAGCCTCATTTTGTTTTTTATGTAACTGTATCGTTCTCTATGTTGTATCTAAGTGTTTCAGTGTTGATAGGAAGTTGCTATTTAATGGTATCAATGTTTATAGGAAGTTTCCATGTAGCTATAAGTTTGTAGATAGAGAATATCTGACATTCTAAGAATTTTGTAGTGATGTACTCCCCATGTATTTGTTGCGACTAGGCGCAGATTTAATCTAAATATTACTCATTTTTGTTAAAAAAACTACCATTACAAACATCATTTCGTCAAATTAATTATAAATATTACAAATAATTAAAATTTTGAAACTCTTTTACTCTATAGAACCTATAGCCACTACCACGCACGTCATGCTGATGTCTTTTGGTATATAAATATAAAATATTTGTAATTATTATTTTTAAAATGTTTTATATGAAAATCATAAAAATTAAATAAAATTATGGTATATATGTATTTAAAATTTAAATAAAATAATTATTAATATATAAACATAATTAATTTAAATCAAACAAGTAAATGTTTTTTTTAAAAATTTAGAGTAAATAATTAATTATAATGATAAATATATTATAATATGTCCATACAAATAAGATTAGAGTAATTGATTTGTTTTTCAATTGTTATTCATTTTATAAATTTATATATATTTAATACTTAATTTAAAAAAAAATTTTAAAAAGATTAGATTAATAATAGAAAATAAAAAGTTTTCATTACCTTTCATTCCTAAAAAATTCTCTAAGCCATAGGGCACTTTCATAATTACATATTTTCAAAAAAAATCAATTTCCTTCTATATGATTTACATTCTAAAAATTAAAGGATATATACTATTATTATAGCCTATATATTATAATAATCAATTTATTTTTATTTTTTTATTAATGGCCCCTCAACTATACCATGTTTATATTTAACTTCAAAATATATAATAGATTGATTGAATAAATCTATATATTATTTTTATATAAATTGAAAACTCTTACAACTTTCTATATATATATATATGGGGTGTTTGATTATTGACTATATGGCTTTGGAAACATTACATGGGCTGTAGTCTAAAAATTATGTTTTTTTGTCTTGAAAGTTATGGACATTCTGGCCATATTTTGAAAAAATATGGCAGGGATTTTTGTATATTCAAGTGAAAGTTGTCAAAATTCATAATTTTAGGTGCCATAGACGTTTTTAATGTTGATGAATTCATTTCCACCATCAAAAACATGATTCAAACACTGCATCTACAAGATTTTTTGAAAAAAATTTGCCCTGATTTCGACCACTTTTGACCATCCGGGCAATTCCTCCCCATCGTAAACGACTCCATTACGTGGAGGTATTGAAGGGTTATTTGAATTTCTTGGAATCATTGTAGAGATATTGAAGGGAATACATTTACATAACTTGCATTATTAGACTTTGAGGAGTTGTGCATTGGTTTTGCTTCGAAGAACTAGAACTTTTATGGGTATCATGGATCCTACTCTTTTTGTGAAGGTCCTTACATGTGTTTTTCCTAAATTATTAGTGATTTTGTTATCTGTTGTAGTTGTTATATGTTGTAGCTCTTTTATTTTTGATAATTTAGCCATTAGATGAAAAAATCAAAATGCCATAGAAAATAAAAAAAATGTTAGGATTTGCTATTATTTCATGTCCATATCATAAAAAATGATAGGGTCGTTGTACTAAAAAAAGAAGACAAGGGAAAAAATGTTAGATAAGCAATAAAAAAAGAAAAATATTTGCTTTAGAAAATAAAATTAAGGTTTCTAAGTTTAAACACGCCTTTGAAATTAATTTTTTACATTAAGCAGTGCTTAAAAGCCTTAATCAAGGTTTAATTATTGTTTAAGAGATTGATCACTTTGTTAATAAACATGATTTGGTCATAGAAGAAGAAACGTCATGTCAAGCGTCGATAACCACCAGACACCTTTCGATGGATATCATTCACTTCGCTCGGATCAATGGCAGAGGAAGCTTTTCGGCCTCCCTTCGGTGGTTTCCCATTAACGCGGGGTATGGGGTCCAAAAAGAAGCTTTAATGGCTACCATTTTTGCAAGGTGGCGCTCCCGCAGTGTTTTGCACCCCCAAGCTTGAAACCATAAACCATCAAACCCCCCCCCCGCAAAATCCATTGGCGGTTTTCCTCTTTCCGACCATTGACTTTTTCTATTGCCATATCATCCACCTATCATCTCTCACATCACTAGTCCGTCATCTCTCATCCAGTCATGAATTTTCACGTTGCAAAGTCGTTACCCATGCGTGCCTATACCATTGCCACCCTAAATTAATAATTTAATCTAGACATTAATTCTCGCTCTGAAAATTAATTGCCTACAATTAGATTTAAACGGTCAATTAGCCCCGATTTCATTTATAAATACCCCATGGCTCTACATTTTACCACTTTTCTGCTTCCGTCCTATCACCTTAAGCCATTTTCGCAATCTCTGTGTAATTTACCCTGTCATCAGTCTTTGAATTGAAACAGTTTCCAAATCCCTCACCTGTAGAAAGATGGCTCCTAAAGCTAAAACGCAGAAGACTGTCAAAGTAGGGAATCCGTCTACAACATCACTTGATTTAGATCATGTTCCCCTAGTAGACTCCCTTTTCAAGATCACTGACTGTGAATGCGAATTTGATTTCCACGAATTGCATTTATGGTTAAAGCAGAAATATGTTGATAAAGAGGACCCCATTCGCTTCTGAGAGACACTTTTGCCATTATACTCTTTTCCCAAAACTCATCAATTCCCTAATTTGATCACTTGGTGTCAAGCCAGGTATGATCCTCTGCAAAGAACAACGATGACTCGGGATGGAAAAATCCTGATCACCATTACTACTCAGAGCATAAACCAAATGCTAATGATACCCATCTGACTCCCTTGGCCATTTCTCACCAGTAGCTCTCATGGACCTTTACAATAAACTTACTTCCCATAGAGAGCACTTATCTTTGAAAATTTTCTACCAGAAGATGCTAAATTACCCAAGAGAAACCCACCATATTCATATTCTATGTTCCCTGAAGTCACTAGACATATCATCTCCCTACTATCATACCTCCTAGGCTATGAAAATGACCAATCTCTTGATGAATCCATCCTTGGATTCTTTTCCATTTTCAACAAAGAATATCAACCTGCTTTCATGTATAATTATAGCCAATTTCTGGCTGATAATGTACATGAACAATTTATGAATTTGACCACACAGTGAGTTTTCATATACAACTCAATCATAATCCATTTAATTTTGTTTCAACAGAGAGATTTATTGCCCATTCATTTTAATAGGAAAGATGAGCAAGGAGTGAATCAATCAGTGATTCACTGGATAGAGTTAGTAAAAGCATGATCATCCAAGTTTACATTTTGTTAATTCATAGATTCTTTTGTACATCCAGTTCTTCAATTGCTCAATAGCTAGGCATAGCCTAGAATTGGAGAAGAGATCAAGAAGACATTGCACCTATCAAAACAGACCAAGGCTGGTGATTGGTATCTGTACAATAATTACACTGAGATTAGAATATATGGTAGTGATTTGGCTCCATGCAAACTACCTAAGTATGTGCCAATGAGGATATTCTTACTGGAATACATTAGGCAAATGATAAATATGGATGAAGTCCATTTTGTTTCAAGCAAAAAGAAGTCACAGTTCAAACTCAAAGCCAAGGTAGGGACATTGATTTGTAGCACTAGGTCTGTAGGTACAGAGGTATACAAATTATTGAAGAGCAAGAAGCTCCAACCAAGATTCACTTGGTCTTATGATCCATTTGGGATCATTTCAGCCCTAAGAGTTCAATTAAAGGCAACACCTTACAACCATACTCCTAGGCCAAAATTGGAGAAGTTCATGAACCAGTTACAGTGGTCTGAAGGAACTCTCATAGAAGTAGATGAACAGGTTATATCCACTCCATAGGAAAAGACTCCAACTACTCAGAGTACTCAACACAAAAGAGCCAAAGACTGAACTCAGTCAGCTTCAGAATTTTTTTAAAGAGTACTCTATACTACAAAAGAAGTTGAACACTGGATGGTCCATATCATCAGGGAGAAATTCACTAGAAATAATTGGTCTTGGAGAATTGGAAGATATTTCATCAACAGGGACCATTGATCCCAAACCTCCTTCTACTTCTTCAACTCCTTGTTCAACTAAACCTATGGAGATTATTCACTCAACTGAGATTAGCTCAGCAGAAGATAATAATATCTTCTCAACATTTTTGGAAGTCAAGAAAAAAAATGAAAGTCTTAAATCACAAGTGTACAGTCAGTTTTGGAAACATACATCTACTTCTCATCAGAGACTCCTCTCTTCCTTTGATAGTGAAAGAGGAAGGATGCAAATGGCATTTTTGCAAGCTCAAATTCCATTTCCAACTCCACAACAGACTACAAGAAGACCATCTTCTCATTTGATGTAAACCAAATACATCCTATTGATCAAATGGATTTGCATAGGCAATCAGGTGAAATGTTATTTTCAACAATGACTACAACCACCATGTCTCTTTCCAAGCTCAGAACTACTTTGTCAAATGTGCAATCACAACTTAAGGTTGAAAAATTGTCATTCTTATCTAAAGAAAACAAATTAAAGTCTCTAGAAGATATTATTATCAAAATTGGATATGATCCCCAGGACTGTAAAGCAATTGAAGAAATACTCCAGAAGAAGAATGTAGAGATTACATCCTTGAAGAAACAGTTGAAACTTCGTTCAACTGAGGATCCACAAACCAAAGAAATGGAAAAAAATGAACAGCACAGGGAGGAGATGTTGAAGCTCATTATTGAGCAAAACATACAAATCAAGAAAATGGAAGAGCAAATAGAACAACTTCTCAAGGGAAAAGAGGCAACACAACTTGTTGTGACCTTAGTGATAGTAATTCCCATAACAGGTACAAATCTAAGCTCAATTCCTACTGACATTGCTTCATCTTCAGTAACAGTTAAAACAACATGGTTATCACAGGAGATACAAGCACATAAACAACAAAATGAAAAGTTACTTCAAAAGTTTCAAACCCTGGAGTCATAGAAGGTAAAGAATGATACCTTGTATGTAGAGGAAATGCAAAAGTCGCAAAGGTTAGAGCTCAAGGTTAAACAATTAGAGAGTAAGACTCTAATGGCAGACACTTCAGCCCAATCCAAATAATACATCTAGTTAGATATCAACCACTCCATAATAGAAGTATGGCCATCCATACAAATCATTTTTTAGTAGCAAGAATTGATTACTAGATGCAAGGCAGAGATAGAGAATCAAAAGGAAACATCGGGCACAAAACCCAAAGAAGCAGCAGGGATGATCAAAGTACTGAACTCTAAGACTAGTCAACAGTTACAAGAGATAAATATTGTAGAAATTTCACTTGTAGAACAAACTGATATATGCAATGTCCTAAAGCATAATACTTGTTCTACTTCTACAAAACATTAAGTGGAAGCATAGTCGAATTCATGAGAAACATCAAGTAGAAACATGCATAATCGATCAAGAGAAATAATCACACATAACACAAGATATATCCAGGGGAAAGCACCAGCATAAAACCCCAACCATGTATTATCAATCAAGTGGAAATCCTCTTCACAATACAAAAAGAATTAGCTCTCAAGCTATTCAGTTCTCAATGAACTATGAAGGTATGAAGATATATCTCATGAACCAACCAAGCCCTATATATAAAGGCTTTACCTATGGTCCAAACCCTATTTCCTTGTGCAGTTTGCTTAGGAAATAATAGCAAAAGCATATGCAATTAGTTCCAAACATACCAAGTTAACCAATGGTCCAACTACACAATCCTTGAAGACACTAGTTCCTCAACCATGCAAAAACTACTTACTAGGAATAGTCAAGCATCTAATAGTACACTGTCCCACATCTGATCTTAACTGGGTCTCTGACAGAACTGACATGCAACAGTTATCCATGAGTGAATTCTCAGTTATCTAAAATAATAGTTGTCACATGCATGCAAGCATTAACAAACTATATTTTATTATTCTAACAACTTGTTAAAATAATCTAACTGGACTTAACTAGTTAGAACTAAGTCAACTAATACTCTCATTATAGAACTCATAATTATTCCCTCAATCAGTGAAGGAAATTAAGGATAAATTCCTCAATAAGTGGGACAACTCATGTGCATGCTCACAAAGACTTCAAATTCGAATTTCCTTAACTAATTAACTCAATTGAATTAATTAATTAATATTTCCAACTGTTGTTAAGACCCAAATTAATTTTACTTCCTATAGATAGACTAGGCACTGCTATAGATAGGAAGGGACCCAGAAATGCTATTTTTAGAACTTTTTATTTTTAGTAGTTTCACCTCTCACCCAATGTGGCCAATGATGTCACTGGCCAAATTGCTATTTTTAGACATGCTATTTTTAGACATTCTATTGTTAGCACATTCTAAATTTAGCATTTCTTGTTGCCCAATTTTCAACACTCCCTCTCAACAAGAAAGGCTTCCTCTCAAACCCGATCCTGTAACTCTAGAATGTTCTGCATGCAACACATCTACCCGGTCCACTTGCTCCAACAACACTTGGAACAAAAACACTCCCAATTGACCACTCCGTTGGGCTAGGAACATACTCTGATGCTAAAGCTCTACCTCCTACTGACAAGTGCTCCCTCTCTGAAATCTGCGCTACTTCAACATCTCCATGCATCTCGCACCATTGAACACCTCTCTATGCCACCTAGCACTGTGAAAAACACTTGTGCCTCTTGCATTGCTGCAGCCTGCTAGCTATGTGTTGTCTTGGGATTCCTTGCACTGTCGCTCTCTCTGTCGCTCCATCCGCATTTGTCTCTACCCAATCAGTCAGTTCCTACTACTCCACATCGGGGCTCCTATAGCAAGGTCTCATTCAAGAGGTTGGGTACCTCAAGGATCCTACCCCTCCTCCTTAGGATGATCACTCTATATCGCCCCACCTCCTAC
Source organism: Pinus taeda (assembly GCA_000404065.3). Taxonomy (NCBI): domain Eukaryota; kingdom Viridiplantae; phylum Streptophyta; class Pinopsida; order Pinales; family Pinaceae; genus Pinus; species Pinus taeda. The sequence goes on from APFE030183886.1 coordinate 151,093, forward strand.
CTGGAGGTATGGATGCATGTGATCCCTCTACCCACCTGGCTTGAAGTTTCCCCCTACTGGAGGTCTTTGCATGAGTAAATGTCTCTACTCGATCTCCACTCAGCTTCCCCTGTTGTGGCTACCCCACAACCTCTTGAAGCTGTTGCACCAATCGTGGCTCCTCCACAATGGTCTGAGACTTCTTCTGGCTCTGCATGTTAAGAGGTAATATACCATCCCTCTCAACCACCAAGTCTCCATCAATTGCCTTGCTGCTCAAGGTTTTGCATGCATTTTCAACCTCAAAAGCATATAGGTTCTTGACCTGTGAACCAATCTGCTTCACCCGTCTAGTGATGATGTGTCTAAGGAAAACCTTTCCCTTACTGAAGACTACATCATAGCCTCTGTCTTCCAGTATCACGATCGACACCAAGTTTCTCTTTAGTCCTGGTACATACTTGACATCAGTCAAGGTAAGGCGAGCTCCATGCTCCCTCTGAAAAATAACCATGCCTACACCTGAGACACTATACTTCTCATCATTACCCATCACTATGATTATCTGGAGATCTTTCTCCTCCAAAGTACTGAACAAACTCTTGTTGCCAATCATATGGAAAGAAGCTCCACTATCAAGAAACCAACCACTTCCCACCATGGATGGAACCATGCATGCGAAGAGTGTGAAATCCAACTCAAACTGTGAAGCAAGTGCCTCACCTTCAGATCCTTCCCCGGATCCCTTCTTGGATTTCCTCTGTGGACAATGTACAGCATAATGGCCCACCTCATGACAACGAAAGCATCGCACTTTCGATTTGTCAACCTTCTTCCCATCATTGGAAGAACTGGATTCGGAAAGAGAAACCTTCTCCTTCCCCTTCTTCACCTTACTCGCTAAGGCACACTTCTCCTCATCATGCATGGATGAAGAATTGTCTCCGGTGCTTCGTCTGATCTCCTCTTGCATCAAATCCGACCATAATCGTTCCCAATCTGGCAGTTTATCCCTTCCATTCACAGATTCCTAGTAGCTACACCAGATCTTAGGAAGGCCAAGGAGTGCTAGACTCACCATATCCTCATCCGATGTCACAACCCCTACAATTGCAAGCTCATCCCTGCATGTGATGAGCTTGGTCAGATACATAGAGATCGTCTCATCCCTTTCACACTTGATCTTGCGAAGTTTGTCTTTCAGTGCCAACTTCCTTTGATCACTGCTATTATGATATAAATCTTTGAATGTTTTCCACATTGCATGTGAAGTCTCCTTCCCATGGAGGCTCGAGACAATGTGATCTCGCACTCCCTCTAAGAGAATTCTCCTAGCTCTAGTCACACACTTCCTCCATTCCACCTGCTCAGTCTTGTCAGTAGGCTTAGGAATTTCTTGATCAATGAAATCCTTAAGGCCATTATCTTCCAAAACTTCCTCCATGCGATCCTTCCAAGCTATATAGTTTGAGCTGCCATCAAGGGCATACTCAAGCCTCAAACCATATAACGCCATCGATGAAATAGATGTGATAAGAACTTGAGATCTATATCCCGAATAATAAACTTTGAATTTCTCCTGCTAGTATATTGTTCTTTCTTGATCACCTATGCTCTGATACCATGTAGAAATTTCACCTGTAGAACAAATCGATATATGCAATGTCCTAAAGCATAATACTTGTTCTACTTCTACAAAACATTAAGCGGAAGCATAATC
>APFE030183886.1:162246-217352 GCA_000404065.3 Pinus taeda
TTATCTCTTGCCGATTCACAACCCTCCACCTCACTAGTCTATTATCTTTCATCCATTCACGAATTGCCACGTTGCAAAGTCGTTACCCATATGCGACTATGTCGTTTCCACCCTAAATTAACCGTTTAATCTCTCATTAGACACTAATTCCCACTCCTCTGCAAATTAATTGCCTACGATTAGATTAAACGGCCAATTAGACCTTATTTCATTTATAAATACCCCATGGCTCTACATTTTACCACTTTTCTGCTTCCGTCCTATCACCTTAAGCCATTTTCGCACTCTGTGTATTTTACCCTGTCATCTGTCTTTCAATTGAAACAGTTTCCAAATCCCTCACCTCTAGAAATATGGCTCCTAAAGATAAAACACAGAAGATTGTCGAAGAAGGGAATCTGTCTATAGCATCGCTTGATTTAGATCACATTCCCTTGGTAGACTCCCTCTTCAAGATCACCGACTATGAATGCGAATTCGATTTCCACAAATTGCATTTATGGTTAAAGCATAAATATGTTGATAAAGAGGACCCCATTTGCTTCTGGGAGACACTTTTCCATTATACTCTTTTCCCAAAACTCATCAATTCCCTGATTTGATCACTTGGTGTCAAGCCAGATATGATCCTGTGCAAAGAATAGTGATGACTCGGGATGGAAAAATCCTGATCACCATTACTGCTCAGAGCATAAACCAAATGCTAATGATTCCTCCATCTGACTCCCTCAACCATTTCTCACCAGCATCTCTCATGGACCTTTACAATAAACTTACCTTCCCATAGAGAGCCCTTATCTTTGAAATTTTTCTACTAGAAAATGTTGAATTACCCAAGAGAAACCCACCATATTCGTATTCTATGTTCCCTGAAGCCACTATACATATCATCTCCCTATTATCATACCTCCTAGGCTATGAAAATGACCAATCTTGATGAATCCAACCTTGGATTCTTTTCCATTTTCAACAAAGAATATCAACCTGCTTTCATGTATAATTATAGCCAATGTTTGGCTGATAATGTACATGAACAATTTATGAATTTGACCACACAATGAGTTTTCAGATACAACTCAGTCATAATCCATTTAATTTTGTTTCAATAGGGAGATTTATTGCCCATTCATTTTAACGGGCAAGATGAGCAGGGAGTGAATCAATCAGTGATTCACTGGACAGAGTTAGTAAAAGCAGGATCATCCAAGTTTACATTTTCTCAGTTTATAGATTCTTTTGTACATCTAGTTCTTTAATTGCTCAATAGCCACGCATAGCCCATAATTGGAGAAGAGATCAAGAAGACATTGCACCTATTAGAACAGACCAAGACTGGTGACTGGTATCTGTACCATAACTACACTAAGATTAGAATATATGGCAATGAGTTGGCTCCATACAAACTGCCTAAGCATGTGCCAATGAGGATATTCTTGCTAGAATACATTAGGCAAATGATAAATATGGATGAAGTCCATTTTGTCTCAAGCAAAAAGAAGTCATAGTTCAAACTCAAAGCCAAGGTAGAGACATTCATTTGTAACACTAGGTCTGTAGGTACATAGGCAGACAAACTATTGAAGAGCATGAAGCTCCAACCAAGATTCACTTGGTCATATGATCCATTTGGGAACATTTCAGCGCTAAGAGTTCAATTAAAGGCAACACCTTACAACCATACTCCTAGGCCAGAATTGGAGAAGTTCATGAACTAGGAACAGTGGTCTGAAGGAACTCTCATAGAAGCAAATGAATAGGTTATATCCACTCCATAGGAAAAGACTCCAGCTACTCAGAGTACTCAACACAAAAGAGCCAGAGAGGAAACTCAGTCAGCTTCAGAATCAGTTAAAGAGTACTCTATACTACAAAAGAAGTTGAACACCAGATGGTCCATATCATCAGGAAGCAATTCACCATAAATAATTGGTCTTGGAGAATTGGAAGATATTTCATCAGCAAGGACCATTGATCCCAAACCTCCTTCTACTTCTTCAACTCCTTCTTCAACTGAACCTATGGAGATTATTTAGTCAATTGAGACAAGCTCAGTAGAAGATACTAATATCTTATCAACATTTTTGGAAATCAAGCAAAAGAATGAAAGTCTTAAATCACAAGTGTACAGTTAGTTTTGGAAACAAACATACACTTGTCAGCATAGACTCCTCTCTTCCTTTGATAGTGAAAGAGGAGGGATGCAAATGGCATTTTTGCAAACTCAAATTCCATTTCCCAAATCCACAACAGACTACAAGAAGACCATCTTCTCATTTGATGTAAACCAGATACATCCTATTGATCGAATGGATTTGCGTAGGCAATCAGGTGAGATGTTATTTTCAACAATGACTACAGCCGCCATGTCTCTTTCCAAGCTCAGAACTAATTTGTCAAATGTGCAGTCACAACTCAAGATTGAAAAATTGTCATCCTTATCTAAAGATAATGAATTAATGTCTCTAGAAGATATTATTATCAAAATTGGATATGATCCCTAGGACTGTAAAGTAATTAAAGAAATACTGCAGAAGAAGAATGTAGAAATTACATCCTTGAAGAAACAGTTGAAACTTCCTTCAACTGAGGATCCACAAACCAAAGAGATGGTAAACAATGAACAACACAGGGAGGAGCTGTTGAAGCTCATTATTGAGCAAAACATACAAATCAAGAAAATGGAAGAGCAAATATAACAACCTCTCAAGGAAAAATAGGCAGCACAGCTTGTTGTGACCTCAGTGACAGCAATTCCCATAACAGGTACAGATCTAAGCTCAGTTCCTAGTGACATTGCTTCATCTTTAGCACAAGCACAAAAACAACAAAATGAAAAGTTACTCCAAAAGTTCCAAACCCTAGAGTCACATAAGGTAAAGAATGATACCTTGTATGTAGAGGAAATGCAAAAGTCACACAGGTTAGAGCTCAAGGTTAAACAATTAGAGAGTAAGACTCTAATGGCAGACACTTTGGCCTAAGCCAAAGAAGACATCTGGTTAGATATCTGCCACTCCATAATAGAAGTATGGCCATCCATACAAATCATTTTTGAGTAGCAAGAATTGATTACTAGATGCAGGGCAGAGATAGAGAATCAGAAGGCAACATTGGGCACAAAACCCAAAAGAGGTAGCAGGGATGATCAAAGTAATCAACTCTAAGACTAGTTGACAGTTACAAGAGATAAATATTCTAGATATGAAAGCTACTAATTTGGAGATTAAGAATGTCCTAATGAAGAAGAATATGTTAACTCAGCTCAAAACAAAGTGTGAAACTTTAAACACTGCAGTGAGAAGGTTTCATTCTAAATTCAATATGTTGCATAAGAAAGGTTTACCAGAGATAGTGTCATCAAACAATCAACTAGTAAAATTGGAGGATTACTGTGAGAGACTATATACTATTGCAACAGATAGCAGTCAATTTGCAGGGGTAAAAAGACAGATTACTCGCAAAGAGTTTTTGGAAGCTTTGAGCCCTGACCTCACAATCAAATATGAAATTGGGCATCTTTTTCTCACCAAAGCCAATTTTGAAAGATACACCAAGGTTGATGAGATATTTAGAAGAATGGTAAATTTGGATATACCAAGTGAGAAGAGGTGGGATCAATTGTGTGAGACAATTGATTAACTTTCCATTCCAACAAGAAGACAGCACAACAGATTTTGAAGGAACAATCATTAACAACTTCCTATCTAATAGGGGCACATCATTCATCAATTTTCCTTTCCTACTTTCTTTCAGACCATTTTTGTAATCAGTTTAGGATATTTTGTTTACTATCCAAACTATTATAAATAACTCTCTTTTACGAGTTATTAAAGGTGGTACCTTTCCATAAGCAATTTTGTAAAGAATTGATGTACAAGCCTTTTAAAGATAACAAATTAAAGTCTCTAGAAGATATTATTATCAAAATTGGATATGATCCCTAGGATTGTAAAGCAATTGAATAAATACTGCAGAAGAAGAATGTAGAGATTACAGCCTTGAAGAAAAATTGGAAACTTCTTTCAATTGAGGATCCACAAACCAAAGGGATGGCAGAAAATGAACAACGCACGGAGGAGATGTTGAAGCTCATTATTGAGAAAAACATACATATCAAGAAAATGGAAGAGCAAATAGAACAATTGCTCAAGGAAAAAGAGGCAGCACAACTTGTTGTGACCTCAGTGACAACAATTCCCATAAAAGGTACAGATCTAAGCTCAGTTCCTACTAACATTACTTGCAACAGTGGAAACAACAAGGTTATCATAGGAGATACAAGCACAAAAATAACAAAATGAAAAGCTACTCCAGAATTTCCAAACCCTCAAGTCATAGAAGGTAAAGAATGATACCTTGTATGTAGAGGAAATGCAAAAGTCACATGGGTTAGAGCTCAAGGTTAAATAGTTAGAGAGTAAGACTCTAATGGCAGACACTTTGGCCCAAGCCAAAGAAGACATCTGGTTAGATATCAGCCACTCCATAACAAAAGTATGGCCATCCATACAAATCATTTTTTAGCAGCAAGAATTGATTACTAGATGCTAGGCAAAGATAGAGAATCAAAAGGAAGCATTAGGCGCAAAACCCAAAGAAGCAGCAAGCATGATCAAAGTACTGAAATCTAAGACTAGTCAGCAGTTACAAGAGATAAATATTCCAGATAAGACAACTACTATTTTGGAGATCAAGAAAGTCCTAATGAAGAAGAATTTGTTAACTAAGCTCAAAATAAAGTGTGAATCTTTGAACACTGCAGTCAGAAGGTTTCATTCCAAATTCAGTATGTTGCATAAGAAAGGTTTACCAAATATAGTGTCATCAAACAATCAACTAGTAAAATTGGAGGATTACTGTGAGAGACTATATACTATTGCAGTAGAAAACAGTCAATTTGTAGGGGTAAAAAGACAGATTACTAGCAAAGAGCTTTTTGGAGGCTTTGAGCCCTAACCTCACAATCAAATATGAAATTGGGCATCTTTTTCTCACCAAACCAAATTTTGAAAGATACACCGAGGTTGATGAGTTATTTAGAAGAATTGTAAATCTGGATATACCAAGTGAGAAGAGGTGGGATCAATTGTATGAGACAATTGATTAACTTTCCATTCCAACAAGAAGACAACACAACAGATTTTGAAGGAATAGTCATCAACAACCTCCTATCTAATAGGGACACATCATTCTTCCTACTTTCTTTCAGACTATTTTTGTAATCAGTTTATGACATTTTATTTACTATCCAAATTAATATAAATAACTCTCTAATAGGTCCCTATAATACTAGTGATTACCCCATTACTATTGTAGTTGTATTCTTTATTAGTATTGTTGTGCCCCTATTGTCCCCATATTTTTATTACTGTGCCCCATAGAATCCCTCTATTGTTATTTTTGTGGCTTTATATTATTATTGTTAGGTCGGCTGGGTTATATTGTGACTCCTTAGACTCCTATATAGAAATGAGGTTTTGTCATTTGAATCATCCAAGAATTGTTCATTTATGTAATGTAAAGGAGGTTGCCCCCTTGAAAAGGCTAAATTCTAAGGCGTTGATCTATCTTTTCTATCTTTTTCTTGAGCTGGTTTCATAACACTCTCTTTTACGAGTTATTAAAGGTGGCACCTTTCCATAAGCAATTTTGTAAAGCATTGTTGTACAAGCTTTTTCTAGATCACTGATAATAAAGCAAAGGATTCTAAATTTGGTATCATATAAAGTAAACTCAGAGCAATACAAAAGATCCCTTGCTCATAATAGAATCGACCACAACCTTTTCATAGTGCATAAAATTGGGCAAAAGAGCCAAAGCTCGCTTAGAGAGGGAATCAAACTCAGAGTTCTGTTCTATGTTTTATTAATGTTAAATAATCCTCTCCTTTGCAAAGGCTATGCCAGTTGTTCCTTTTGAAATTATAAAGATGAAATAGTTACCCAATTTTAAAGCTTCATTTTTCATGCAACCCTATTATATATGTCATTGTTGACTTGTGGAAATAATCTCTGGGGTTGTCAACTAGGTTTCTATACTTGGAAAATGTTGTACATAATCTTGATATGAAGTTGTAAAAATGTTGGAAATAATTTTGATATGAATTTCTAAAAGGTGGATGTATTATTCTTTTACGAGAGGTTAGGTAGGTCTTGTACTCACTAGGAAATTAAGAAGAAGTTTGAATAGATAGCTTTGACATAAATGTGGCAGAATAAATGTTTATAATTTCATTATATTCCAGATTTGAAATAATTACATTCCATGTTTTATATAATAGTGTCTGTAATTTCATAAACGAATGAACCAAACTTTCATTAATTCTAAATGGATCCATATTGGCGGGCTTTGGAAACCAAGTTGCATTTGAACACTTACGGTGAGAGCACTTAATCTTGACCTGCCAAGAATGGGTCTCATGGCATGGTTTCTTTGGTTGTAGCAAGTACGATGTTCAAAAATGGAGTTGTCTATAATGCGATTTTTTGGAGATTCCGGTGACGGAATCCGGCGGAAGAAATGAGGTTAAATCTTGATTTTTAGCAGTTAAAATGGTTTTTTAACTGCATATTTGGATTCAGCGCCCTGAAAAACCCCTTGGAGCCATTGATTGTGCAGAAACTAGCTATCAAACATGGGATTCCTATGAATTGCTGCCGGATTTTGACCAGAAAAATCCGCTGGAAAAGCTTTCAAAAAGTCGCGTTATAGACTACTGCTTCAAAAATTGCCAATCATATGCTTCCCATGAATCACCGCACACTATTACATTAATTTTCTCTCAATATATCTTAGTGATATTTTATTGTTTTATTTTTTTTAAATAAAGATAAATTTATTGTCGTTAAAGTAAATTATATAATTAATCAATTTATAATTATTTTTTAATACTTGAAATTACCACTTAAAAAAAATAGTTACTTTGATTTCAAATTTTTTTAACAATTATTGATTCAAGTTTTTTAAACAATTAATTATTTATTCAAGTTTTATTTATTTTTTATAATTATATATAATTAATTATAAATAAATATGAAAAAAATTGTGATTTTGTAAAATGATTTGGTCAAAAATATATTAGCTATGAAACAAATGAACTTTAAAAAAAAAGACTTAAGGCTAATACAATCAAACTCAACACTTTACACACATAAAATCTAAAACTAAGGCTTATACTTTGCCCATTATTATGATTACATCTCTCTTGATTATCCCAGTTTAGTTTTTGTAACTATATTTAAACTAAGCAAGAGTATCTAGAATGTAGCTCTTGTTCAAATGTGGCAATTGGTTCATACCTTTCAAAGTTCAACCATTAAGGCTTATACTTTGCCCATTATTATCATTACATCTCTCTCAGTGACCCCCAATGAAAGTTTAGTTTTTGTAACTATATTTAAATTAAGCTAGAGTATTTACAATGTAACCTTTGTTCAAATGTGATAATTGGTTCATACTTTTCAAAGTTAGTGATTAAATAAATAGACTTATTTTTTATATCTTTATAGTGTTGAATTTTTAATTTTTTATTTTTATTTATAGTTTAATAATATTTTTTTATTCTATTTGGTTTTTTGTTTTGTTATTAACTATGTGTATTTTACTTTAATAATTTAGATTTATAAAATAGTAAATTTATTTATTAAAAATTGCTTTATTATTTAACTTGGATTTTTATTATATATTTTTCATTCTGGTCTTCTTTGTGTTTTCTCTGATTGTGTTTGTTTTTTACTAAACTAGTTATATATATTTGAAAATTAAGTGAAATGAATATGTTTTTGATCTATTTATTTTCATCATTATTTATCTTATACATTAGTGTTTTGTATAATTTTTATTTATTCTATATTTTTTGAGAATTGTTTTTATTTTATTTTATTGCGTCTTAATAAGATGATCTTTGCCATATATATATATATATATATATAATATATTATTTTGAATTTTTTTTTATTATATTTTTTAAATAATTATATATTTTAAACCATTTATAATTATTTATATTTATTTATAATGGATTGAATTTAATAATTACATAATTTTATTATTTCATATATTTTTTATTTTTTACTACATGATAATGATTGTTGTGTTTGACTTTTAATACATGGATTTTTTTTCCTTGATTTATATTATTTTTATTATTTAATTATCTCGATTTAATATTTATTATTTAGTATATTCTTGAATGTTATTTGAAACAATATTTTTTTATTAATGTATTCTTGAAAGTTAGTTGAAATAATATTTGAATTATTCGAATAGTTTGTTATGATTTGATTATTTTATTTTAACTATTGAATTAATTATTTGTGCATTGTTTTTATTATTTATTCCCTTGCATTCTTCATCTTAGTCTTGACAATGAATTACACTAGATGGTTTGAAACGCGTAGATACAAAAAAATCTTATGTCATTGTTATCGAAAAAATTTCAGTGTACAAAATATGGATCACAAAATCTTGAATTTAAAAAATGATCTCCTCATTCTTCAAGAGAGAGCATCTATATATTGAGTTGTTATGTAGAGCAATGTTTGGTGTCAAATAAATTGCATGCCTTGTCTAATAGAAAAGAAGTACCATGTAGGTGAGGCAAAGATATTTTTGTATGCTTCCACCATATTATCCACTTACTTTTGATGTATAAAGAGACCCCTCAAAGGCCTTAGCAGAATTAAGGATATTTCTTTGGCCTTTCAACTAAACCATGAAGAGGATAAATCTCCTAATATGATATATTACTTTCTCACATTAGTTGATTGGGATAACAGAGACTAGGTCAGTTGCAATTACCTCTAGATCCTTGCAAATATGACCTACCAAAATAACAATGTCATTATAGGGCCTAGGCTTGTAAACAACATTATTCTTCTAGATATATGGTTATCCTAAAGGAAGATGACAAACTTCAAGCGAGGCAACACCACATAGTACCTCATATTTGAAGGGTTTGACGTTGTAGTATATGTAACATTACTAATTGATGTGGATGTTAGGTCCCTCACTCAACTGACTGATGATGTATGGTTAGGAGTAAAACGTCATTGGTGGCTTCAACTTCTTGATGACCTCTACTAAGATATTATCATTGACATGGATGTTTCATCCCTTGATCAACCAATGATGGTGTATGGTCATGGGTACAACATGATTGGTACCTTGAACTTCTAGTTGTTGTTAACAATGAATTATAACAATGTCTCCTTCACCCACATATATGTGTGGAAGAGGTACTTGTGTTACTAAAGCTCTTCTAGTTGGATTTTTGTACTAGTGATGGTAATATTAGGTTTCATGTCAATAACATGTTTTCCATTATCCAAATCATATTTAGAGTTTGATCCATAATTAAATTAGAAGGTTTTCAATAAAATGGTAGTGATTGTTTCATACAATAGTTATTGATGTTGTACCAAGGCCTTTTGTGGATCCCACACCACTTTCCACTGCCATGTGGCTTGGACTAGTTGTCCTAAGGTTAGTTAACCATTTTGCATCCCTTACTCTTCAAATTAGGGTTGTCTTTACCATTCCTTTGTTTTGGTGAATTTGTAGATCCAAATTCTTTCTCAGCCTTCTACTGACTCTTTTACTCAATTTCAATAGTATATTGGTGAGTGACTCTTAATGAAGATATATCCAAAAATATCACTTTTGTTTGGATGTACCTATGTGGGTCACTATGGAATTTTAGAACCAGGTGATATTAATAGTCCTTAATACCAAAATTTGAATGTGAGGTATTGGTGTACTCTAGCACTATTGCACCTTTCTCTCATTACAAAGTTGTCCATATCATATATTAGTTGTAGTAGTTTCTAACATCGTAGAATTGTGCTTTTTCTCAAAACTCTTTGATACCTAACTACAAATGCAAGTTATGGAAGGTATTGGTGTACTATAGCATTGCCCCTTTCTTTCTCCAACACAAAGTAATCCATCTCATGTATAGATTCTTGTAATTTCCAACAAGGTTTAATTCCTCCTCGATGACATCAATGAAAGTCAACCAAGTGGGTTCTATCATAAATGCTTCAAAATAATGTCTAGCATGTTGCACATAATGAGAGTGCCATCAATATTTGACATGGGAAAGGGACTTAAGGAGGGAAAATAATTCCACCATAATGTTTCCAAGTACACCCAACCAATTGACCTCCCACACTCCTTTTTCCAACCATACAATTGCTTCTATTTCATCAATGGCCCCAATAAAAACCTTTGTGGCATTGCCCTTGGCTTATAAGCCCTTTCTCCAAACTAACCAATTCGTTATGTTTGTTTTCCTTCCCCTCTTTGAGAATTTTTCCTTCATGGTCACTACTCTTTAACTTAATTAAAGACACCATAAAATTTTAAATGAATAAGTAAATAATGTGTTGATGGATATGCAAATCAATTTACACCCTTACAAGTGCTTGGTTGGTTGATCCAAGAACTTGGGAACGGTGCCCGATTTATAGTCTTTCTAATTATAATACAAATTTGAAGTAACTAACACAACCAATTCAAACAACTAGGCTAAAACAATAAATACATGAACATAAATGAAAAACAAATAAAGAGTAAAATGTAGATTTTAATATATAGTAGAAAAATGAAATTATCTCAAACACTGTGTTGTTGCAAGAGATATATAGATATAGGTAGTATTCATATACATGAATTGAATATAAAGTGATGCAGGAGCATCTAGCTGACGAGTCATCATGACGAAAGGCTGTTTGGTCTCTGAGAGGACAGAAAAAGAAATTGTTAAGTGAACACTGTAGTTGTTTTTGTTTATGTTGTTTTAATCTAGTAAAGAACAATATGTAGGAAGGTAGAGGATTAATTAGGTAAACTGTTGCAAGTAATTAATTTTATTTTCATGTCAACTTTTACAAGATTGTAATGTAGGACAATAAACAATTTTTGGAACTAAAAAAAATTGTAACCAATAGAATGTAACCAACAACAGTTAGGAGAAAACAGTTCCAGACAATTATTGAAAAGGAACAGAATGCAATTGTAAGAGGTTCGACTTTTTGGGGAGAGAGTGATATCTAATAAAATATCTCTGAGCACACAGACTAATTTCCAATATCCTATAACTATCTATCTATCTGTCACTCTGTTAAATTGCCAAAAATAGTGAAAGTACATTCTCTGTTTTATTCCACAAGCATGTACACACATATGTGTTTCTATTTGTATTGATTCAAGCAGGCCTACAAATCAAAACAAGTTTGCAGACATAATTAAAGAATACATTGTAGAAACGAGGGCATACAGTCCCTGAATTTATCAATCAAATGAGCGCAGAGGAATCCTGGACGTTTATACATAATTCGAGCATCAAAGGTAGAGACAAGATGCAAGCATTTCTGAACAGCAAAGTTAGACAAATCACACAGGTACTTCTGAAGAATAAACCCTCTTGTTTCATTTATAAAATAAGCACAAGAATCTTTGTTCGAATATATATACAGTCATAAAACCTCATTTAGATATACACACAGTCCATACAATAACATTGTACAAGGTTCGATGGGGTACCATAGCATATGGGTTTAGAAACCCTAACCGTAAACCAAACCCTACAATAACTACCCACAAGAGGAACAGAGCAAGTCTAATAGCCTACGCATACATACTGACGGCAGTCTCAAGTCATTACAGCCAACTGCTATAACCCTAGCCTACAAAGAACGGAAATACAAGTAACACGAATAATAAGGAACGACCTTACCTGGGTTTAGCCAGAGCATCGAGGAGTCGAAGTCCAAAACCCTCCAGGATGAACATACCTACAACGACAGACAATAACCAAAGTTTGTGAGTAACATGTGGCAGAGAAAGTAAAGATTGGAAGAAAACAATGAAACCAGGGTTCAAATTTACCTTGCAGAGACAGGACACTGACATTGCAGTCATCTAGGGTCACTCTGCTCACGAAGGAGCAAGTGCGTCAGTTACACAGTGTGAAAAGAAGAACGAACTGATAGCAGAGAACAACATTTTTACCTTAACATTGAGGAAGAAACCGAAGCTGAGACCTTGCAACCGCAACCTGTCCACGAAACAGAGGAATACAACCAGAGCACTCAATGAACAGTTGCATAGAAGGATTCAAGACCAAAAGGAGTCGCGCAAACCAGCTAAATAACCAACATTGACTTGTACACAGAGAAATCCTAGATTGCAACAAGCAGAATATAATCCATAATTCGACAGAAAGATTAAATGTAGACAGAGAAACAAATAACGGAATAACTAGGTTCAAACAAGAGTTCAATACCATACAGAGAAGTCGACAAGTTTCCAGGTCAAGAGTCGAGCCAAAGTACCAGAGGCAACATAAATTTACACAGAGAAAACCACACAGCATAACCATATTACAGAGCCCTCAAACCTCAACAGTTCACAAGCAAAATGACCAGGAGATAAGGTTTGAGACCCTCATACCAAAGTGGAAGTGACAATTCCGAGGAGTGGACACTTGTCCAATATTCATTAAGTGTGGGTACAAATCATAAGTGTGGACCCCAAATCAATTATAATATCATTGTAATCAACCGCCAAATAAAACAATATCATATGTAATCCAATTGCTAATCATTAAATTCATTCCTAATCACATTATTAACGTTGGTAAGTGTGACAAGGGTGGGATGGACCCATCAAGTGGTATCAGAGAAGGAAATTGAAAGTGCTAGGATATGGAAGTTGGAAGACAAGGATGTGGGAGAGGTGTGCATAGAGCAGCAGACGAAGGATTGAGGGAAGAAATCAGGATCCTTCCTGCTCGTTTAGAGGCAGTGGAGGCAGGAAGGAGAAGGGATCCAGAAATAGGAGATGACAGCGAGGAAGAAGCCATAGTTGAAACAGACGGATTGGATGAGGGAGGGCCGAAGATGAGGTTGTTGAGGTCGGTTCTATTGGCCAGCAGCAAGCCCAAACCGAAGATTCCTAACTACGATGGCAGCCTGTCCACAGAAGTTCTGTTGGATTGGGTAAGTGAGTTAGACAAGTATTTTGAAAGTGAAGAGATCAGGGAGGACTAGAGAGTCAAGTTTGCTGCAACCAAATTGAAGGGACACGCAGCCCTGTGGTGGGATAGTGTCCAAGTAGAGAGAAGGAGGATGAAAAAGTTACCGATAAAGAAGTGGTCAAGGATGGTGGCCAAGCTGAAAGGCAAATTTCTGCCTAAGGATTGCCAGGTTGCACTTTACCGACAAGTGTAGAATTTCAGACAAAAAGGGATGACAGTAAGAGAGTATACAGAAGAATTCTACCAGGTGAACTTGAGAGCTGGTAATACCGATGACACTCTGGAGAAGACAGCAAGATACGTAAACGGTTTGAGACTGGAAATATTGGATGAAATCAACATTCTTTCCCCAAGAAATATAGAATAAGCCTATCAGAGTGTTGTGAAGGCTGAGGAAAATATTACTAGAAAACAAAATGCTAGGAGAGGACGGGGAACCGGCAGAGGACGAGGACAGTCCTATGGCAGAGGAAAAACTCTCAGTAATAGCGAAGAGGGAAACAGCTCCAAGGCTTCAAGAACAACAAAGAAAGGAGACAACACTAGAGGTGGCAGGCCATATCAGCGAGGAAGAGGGAATGGTCGAGGTAGAGGAGCTAATTTCCAGTGCTACAGGTGCCACAAATGGGGGCACAGATCTTTTGAATGACCTAAAGCAGAGGAAGCTGGCCAGAGAGGAACGTTTGTTGCATAGCCTGAGGAAGCTGAGGCATCGCCCCAAGAAGTAGAAAATGTAGCGGAAACAAGGGAGGCTTTAGTTCTAAACAAAGTATTGCTGAAACCAGCCAAAGAAACAGCTGAACAGACCCAACGGAAAGCACTATTCCAGACAGTTTGCAAATCACATGGGAAGTGCTGCAAATTGATCATTGACAGTGGGAGTACAGATAATTTGGTTTCCACTGAGATGGTGGAGAATTTGGGTTTGAAGTGGCCTAAGCACCCCACCCCTTACAAGGTGTCGTGGCTGCAGAAAGGCCACCAGTTGTTGGTTGATGAACAGTATGAGGTTGAATTTCACATTGGCAGGTACAAAGACCAAGTTATCTATGATATTATGCCAATGGACGTGTGTCACATACTGCTAGGAAGACCATGGCAGTATGATCAGAAGGTAGTACACGATGGAAAAATGAATTGCTACAAGTTTGTTAAAGATGGAATCAAGCATACGCTTGTACCATCAAGGAAGAGGAGACAACAGAAGCAAGCAGGACGAAAGCATTGTTAATAGGTGGAAAACAATTTGTGAAACAGATCGAGGAAAGTGAAGTGAACTATGTTGTTGTGAGGAGAGCAAAGATAGTGTTGTTACATACAGAAATGTCTAATCTGCCTACAAAAATTCAAGAGACGCTACAGGAATTCAGAGACATTGTAGTTGATGATTTGCCAGACAAGTTGCCTCCCAAAAGAAGCATCAGTCGTCATATCAACTTTATACCTGGAGCAAGCTTACCAAATAAGGCAGCATATCAGATGAGCCCCAAAGATAATGAGGAGATCAGGAAATAGGCGTAGGAGTTGCTAGATAAAGGGATGATAAGGGAAAGCTTGAGCCCTTGTGTAGTACCAACAGTTCTCAATCCCAAGAAAGGAGGAGAATGGCAGATGTGCATAGCTTCATGAGCCATCAACAAAATCACCATTAGGTACAGGTTTCCCCTACCACGGATGGACGATATGATGGACTGCCTAAGTGGGGAAACATACTTCATGAAGGTTGATTTGAAGAGTGGCTATCATTAGATCTGGATCAGGGAAGGAGATGAGTGGAAGACAACCTTCAACACTAATGAAGGGTTGTATGAGTGGCTGGTCATGTCGTTCAGTTTGAGTAACACCCCTAGTACTTTTATGATATTGATGAACGAAATGTTGAAAGAGTTCATCGGCACGTTTGTGATAGTGTACCTTGATGACATATTAATTTTCAGCAGGACTAAAGAGGAGCACCTTCAACATGTTCGAAGAGTGCTGGAGAAATTGCAGCAGAATAAACTGCTGATAAATTTGAAAAAATGTACTTTCCTACAAAGAGAACTGGTTTATCTGGGCTTTGTAATTGCAGAAAATGAGTTAAAGATGGACCCAGAAAGGATTGCAGCAATCATTAACTGACCATCTCTGAAAAGCTTATTTGAGGTACATAGTTTTCATAGGCTGGCGAGTTTTTATCACAAATTTATAAGAATTTTTAATGAAATGCCAGTCAACCTTTTTATTGGACCAAGGCAGTAAAGGACAGCTTTCAGCTCCTAAAGAGGAAAATTACAGAAAGGCCAATTTTAAGGTTACTAGATTTTAATAAGCTTTTCCAGGTTCGATGTGATGCAAGTGGTACAGCTATTAACACTGTACTCAGCCAAGAAGACAAACCTGTTGCATTTTTCAGCGAGAAGTTGAATGAAAGCAGGCATAAGTATTCCTCATATGACAAGGAATTTTATGTTGTCGTCCAAGCTTTAAAGCATTGGAGACACTACCTGTTGGGGAGTGAATTTGTGTTATTTTTTGATAATTCAGCGCTGCAATATGTAATGCAACAGCATAAATTGAACCACAAGCATGCCAAATGGGTGGAGTATTTGCAGAGTTTCACCTTTGTGTTGAAACACATCAGCGGGAAAGCTAACAAGGTGGCAGACGCATTGAGCAGAAGAGCCTTGCTCTTACAGGAAAGTACAATACAAATGCTGGGTTTCGAGCATTTGAGATATTTGTACCAGACTGACATGAATTTCAAAGAGGCCTATGAAGCCTGTCAAAATCCCATGCTGAGGAACAAAAGTCCATGGTTGGACTACAACATGCAGGGGGAACTACTATTTGGGGGGGGGGGGGGGGGGTGGGGCAATTATGTATACCTGATTGTTCGATGAGAGAAAATATTATACGGGAGAAGCATAGCAGAGGTCTAGCTGGACATTTCGGCATAGACAAAACTTTGGAGCAACTCAGACACTTCTATTACTGGCCAAGAATGCGAAGGGATGTACAACGATATGTGAGTAGGTGTAAAGTCTGCCAATTGGTGAAGGGACATAGTCAAAACACCAGACTTTACACACCACTGCCTGTTCCAAGTAGACCATGGGACTCAGTCAGCATTGACTTTGTCTTAGGACTACCTAGAACACAGTGAGGTTATGACTCGGTGATGGTGGTGGTAGACAGGTTTTCAAAAATGGCGCATTTCATCCCTTGTCGAAAAACTAGTGATGCCACTCACGTAGCTCACCTGTTTTTCACGAAGATTGTTAGGTTACATGGCCTACCCAGATCTGTTGTTTCTAACAGGGATGTAAAATTCATGGGACACTTTTGGCGCACCTTGTGGAAGAAGTTGAACACACAGTTGAACTTCAGCTCTGCATATCATCCGCATACTGATGGGAAAATGGAAGTGGTGAACAAGAGTTTGGGAAAATTGTTATGGAGCTTGACTGGGGAAAATTCACGATTATGGGATCATGCGCTCGCTCAGGCAGAATTTGCCTATAATGATTCACCGAACCGTAGCATCGGACACAGTCCATCTAGATCTTGCACCACATGCATCCTCACAGAATACATGAGTTGGGGGATCTGGTAAAGTTGGAGAAGAGAAGTGCTGATGGGGAAGATTTTACTGAAGCAATGAATGAACTACACGAACAAGTGAAATCAAAGTTGCAGGACATCATTCAGAAATACAAACAATAGGTAGATCTAAAGCGATGAGAAGTCCAATTTAATGTAGATGATGAAGTCCTTGCACACTTACGCAAAGAATGGTTTCCTAAGGGCGCATATAACAAGCTGAAATTCAAGAAGATTGGTCCCTGCAAGATTTTGCGTAAATTCTCAGTCAATGCTTACGAGATACAGCTGCCACCAGATATAGCCATATCGCCTATTTTCAATGTGGCAGACCTATTCCCATATACTGCCAACCCGGAGGAAGACAGTGTGGTACGACTAAAACAGGACACCCAAGTTGGAGACAGTCCTTGGATGAGGCACATGCCTTCGGCTCAACCCCATGAGATCGAGAATATTATCAACACACAGGCGGCCAAGAGGACTCGCAGGAAGGAGTATTTGCGATACCTTGTCAAGTGGAAGAATCGTCCAATCGAGGATAGTTCGTGGCTTGACATGGCGCAGATACAAAAGACAGGTTATTCTGTGGAGGAGCTCATGGAATGGAGCCATGACTTTTTCTTACCCCAGGAGCCTGATACAGGAGCATCTAGCTGATGAGTCATCATGACGAAAGGCTGTTTGGTCTCTGAGAGGACTGAAAAAGAAATTGCTAGGTGAACACTGTAGTTGTTTTTGTTTATGTTGTTTTAATCTAGTAAAGAACAGTATGTAGGAAGGTAGAGGATTAATTAGGTAAACTGTTGCAAGTAATTAATTTTATTTTCATGTCAACTTTTACAAGATTGTAACGTAGGATAATAAACAGTTTTTGGAAATAAAAAAAATGTGTAACCAACATAATGTAACCAATAGCAGTTAGGAGAAAACAGTTCCAGACAATTATTGAAAAGGAACAGAATGCAATTGTAAGAGGTGCGGCTTTTTGGGGAGAGAGTGAAATCAAATTAAATATCTTTGAGCACACAGACTATTTTCCAATATCTAGTAACTGTCTATCGATCTGTCATTTTGTTAAATTTCCAGGAAACAATGAAAGTACATTCTTTGTTTTATTCCACAAGCATGTACGCACATATGTGTTTCTATTTGTATTGATTCAAGCAGGCCTACAAATCAAAACAAGTTTGCAAACATAATTAAAGAATACGTTGCAGAAACAAGGACATACAGTCCCTGAATTTATCAATCAAACGAGTGCAGAGGAATCCTGGACGTTTATACATAATTCGAGCATCAAAGATAGAGACAAGACACAAGCATTTTTGAACAACAAGTCAGACAAATCACACAGGTACTTCTAAAGAATAAACCCTCTTGTTTCATTTATAAAATAAGCACAAGAATCTCTGTTTGAATATATATACAATCATAAAACCTCATTTAAATATACACACAGTCCATACAAGAACATTGTACAAGGTTCGATGGGGTACCATAGCATACGGGTTTAGAAACTCTAACCGTAAACCAAACCCTACAGCAATTACCCACAAGAGGAACAGAGCAAGTCTAACAGCCTACGCATACATACTGACAGTAGTATCAAGTCATTACAACCAACTATTGTAACCCTAGCCTATAGAGAATGGAAATACAAGTAACACGGATAATAAGGAACGACCCTACCTGGGTCTAGCCAGAGCATCGAGGAGCTGAAGTCCAAAACCCTCCAGGATGAACATACTTGCATTGATAGACAATAATCAAAGTTTGTGAGTAACATGTGGTAGAGAAAGTAAAGACCAGAAGAAAATAACGAAACTAGGGTTCGAATTTACCTTGCAGAGACAAGACGCTGACATTCAGTCATCTAGGGTCACTCTGCTCACGAAGGAGTAAGTGTGTCAGTTACACAATGTGAAAAGAAGAACAAACTGATAGCAGAGAACAACATTTTACCTTAACATTGTGGAAGAAACCAAAGTCGAGACCCTATGACTGCAACTTGTCCATGAAACAGAGGAATACAACCAGAGCACTCAACGAACAGTTCCATAGAAGGATTAAAGACCAAAAGGAGTCACACAATCCAACTAAATAACCAACATTGACTTGTACACAGATAAATCCCAGATTCCAACAAGAAGACTATAATCCATAATTCAACAGAATTATTAAACACAGACATAGAAACAAATAATGGAATAAGTAGGTTCAAACAAGAGTTCATTACCAGATGGAGAAGCCGACAAGTTTCTAGGTCAAGAGCCAAGCCAAAGTACTAGAGGTAGCATAAATTTACACAGAGAAAACCACGCAGCATAACTATATTTTAGAGCCCTCAAACCTCAACAGTTCGCAATCAAAATGACCGAGAGATAGGGTTTGAGACCCTCATACCAAAGCGGGAGTGACAATTCCGAGGAGTGGACACTTGTCCAATATTCGTTAAGTGTGGGTATAAATCATAAGTGCAGACCCCAAATCAATTATAATATCATTGCAATCAACCACCAAATAAAACAATATCATATGTAATCCAATTGTTAATCATTAAATTCATTCCTAATCACATTATTAATGTTGGTAAGTGTGACAAGGGTGGGTTGGACCCATCATAAAGTCCATTTCCAAACTTCCACAACTAGTGTTTGAAATAAAAGTTAATCAACAATAATGATACAATGTATAATACAAAGGTCATAGTAATTAAAAAAGATAAAAAAATAAAGGAATAACACATAGGATGGTAAATTCAATAGAAGATACTTCATTGAGTGATTTAAAAAATAACATTCAAATATACTAATATCAAACTCAACAGATACAAAAATATGCTTTATGACTTCTTAACAAGTGACCATGTTTACAAGGCCATATTCATCAAATGCAATCAACTATGAACAACAAATAAATCCAAGCTTGCTACAACTAGCTCAATAATATGTGTTCAGGCACTGGTATGCTATTGCAAAAGGACTCAATATATCAATATTGACATAAATGCAACAGGTTCTAATCATCAATGTTAGAAATGTAAGATACCTTCAACAACAAGAAATATTTTTGGTCTCCATCAATGTTGTTATTTGAAAGAAGCCCCATGGACAAGAGTTTGTGAGATACAAATATCTAAACACCATATCAAATAGCCAAACGAATAAAACTATCATACCAATAGTCGTTGATTACTCGAACCTTGTCTTTCGTATTTGAGCCACTATTTGTAATTGAAGAGCTCCTGCACAATCAAGTAAATGATTTGATAGTTATTTTTCTTTAAATTGAAATGATTTTAGTTATTTAAATCAAAGAAAGCATGATTATGTCAAAGGGAAGACAAATAAAAGTTAGGCTTCAAAAAAATAGGAGGTGCTTTAAGACTCAAAAGGAGAGGACTCACATCCATATTATTAAAAGATTCCATGTGATATAACCATTTCAAATTAAAATGCATGATAGTCTAATAAATTCATCATGTATGCATGCATCACTTGTTATTTATGCATTCTGATGGGGAAGATTTCATTCACCAAGGAAGAGACACTTACCCCCACCCAGGATCGGGAGGTACTTTCCAGGTGGATATGAAATCTCCACTTAGACCTTCCATTTTGGCTTAGAGAATACAAGTATAGCATGTAGCCAATAGTGTTTCACAACTTCTTCTTAGAAAGATTAGAGAAGACAAGTTAGAGTCTAAAGCTTTCTTAAGAAGCTTAGAGAGGCCTTAATAAGACTAGATTGAATGTAGAAAGACTAGGTAGCTTCAAGTTTAACTAAGAAGGATGGGAAGCTAAGTAGCTAAGACTAAACTGCGAGCTTAAAGCCATAGATAGGGACATAGAAAGACTAGGTAATGCACTATACTTAGTATTTGGGTTCTTGGAAGGTCCCATTCTGTTGTCTAAGTTGTAAAGAAACAGGTCACGGTTGGAAGGAGTGTAGTGAGAAGCTAGGAAAATGGGTGTAGAGGAGGAAGAAGACAGGGGGAAACAATATCGTGCCATCTAGGTCAGAATGTGGGTCATTCTTAAAGCCACTGAATCCTATTGATTGGGTGACTACTCCAATCATTATTCTTTTCCAACTTATATATATATATATATATACCCACACACACGACCAAGTCCAAAATGCATGAATGTTCATGAATCTAGTCACCAAAACAAAACTTATGTTGTCACCAAAACTATACATCTAAAACATATGATATAGTGAAAACTTTCCACTGATCTGCAATTCAAATATCAAAACTTATCACTATCCAAAAATTATATCTATAATTCAAAGCATTAGAATCTATATGCAAAAGTAGTTGAATTATTTTTGGCTTCTACCAAAAATTTCTCCATCAAAAAAGCAGGCCACTTGGCCTCAATCTACTCTTGTTCACCAATGTCCTTCAAGGAAGAGGGTACAAAAATAGTGACTGGTTATGGACGAGTGGCCTGGTCAAGAGTCTTTTCAGTATTCATTTTGACAGGATTAACAAATAATGACTTAGCAATGGTGGATTTTACAGTTGAAACACCAATAAATTTATCAATCTTAATATTGTCAAGGTGAGCACAAGGATTTGCAATGGGGGGAGCTGCATTTTTAGAATTCAAGTCAGCAT
Organism: Pinus taeda; assembly: GCA_000404065.3. Classification (NCBI taxonomy): domain Eukaryota; kingdom Viridiplantae; phylum Streptophyta; class Pinopsida; order Pinales; family Pinaceae; genus Pinus; species Pinus taeda. Next base: position 183,495 of record APFE030183886.1, read on the forward strand.
TAAATTCCCCAAAAGGTGAAGAAGATGCATGAGTGGTAGGGGAGCGAGAGTGGTTGGAAGGATGACGAATTTCTATGAGGTTAGTTCCCCAGCATTTATTATCAACAGCTGGATTACGAATGGGATTCCAACCATCATTGACATTCCAATCATTATTGTCATGCTATGATTTTGGAATTTTGTGTATGTATGGAGGAGGCATGAGAGAAGGAGTCGCATTGTTTTGATATATAGGAGAAAAACAAGAAACATTAGGAGACCTGAAATATAGTTGGTTTGTGGCAGCTATCTAATGAAACTCATCAGAATCTGCATTAAAATGCACTGACAAGTGAACTTTTTTATTCCTCCTTGTATCCCACTACCTAGGTGGTTTGTTTCCTCTACCTCGACCTCTAATTTTCCTTCAAGCCATTGAACTCATCTCTGTAAATCAACCAATCATTAGGAACATCCAACCAAAATAGGGTAAGTTGACACATCAACCCAATTCCTTTTATAATTACTACAATTAACATGCATTAACAGGAATTAAAATACTTTCATGCAAACTGAAAGGGCTAATGCAATAGGAAAGGGAGCATGGTGAGGGGCTAAAGGTACTGAAGCAATGAAATTCTAGAGGTTGTATAACACATGCCTTAAAATTATACAAAGCCTTGATACATTTGATTTTTTTTGCATATTTTCTTTTTGAAAAGGGGTTGGTTTTTTTTGCACAGATATTTCGTTATGTCGTGCTTCAACATACAAATATTTAATTAACAGTAGACCCCAAATTGAGATTTCATGGTGGCTTCTAAGGGTTTGTCCCTTCATTCTCTCTCTCTCATATCTATATAATCTATATATATATATATATAATATTTATATATATTATATATATATAATTATATATATATATATATATATTATATATAATATTATATATATATATATATATATATATATATAGATATATATATATATATATATATACTATATATTATTATATATATAGTATATATATATATATATATATATAATATATATATATATATATTATATATTATATATATATATATAATATATATATGAATAGATAGATAGATAGATATAGATATATTATTTTTTTAAGACAAATTTTGCAGAACAGGGTTTGAGCCTCAGAGTGATAGAGTGGGAAAAACAGAGCATGACTTCGAGCAATTGATAATGGAAATGGGTCCACAGGTAATGAGAGAAATAAAACTTATAGAACTTTTACATGTAAAGCATAAATAACATGAAATAATCTTCGCATATTGTAAATCTTTAGGCCATAGAGGGTTTCAAAAAAAATGTAACCATGCCCTCAAGAATTTTGCCATTTGATGAGTGTAAGGAGGGTTACTGTAACAGAGTATTATATGAAAAATTCAAGAGCGGAATAGGATTATCGAAATGTATAAAGCCATTAATGAAGAGAACCCTTTTGAATTATAATGAAATTTCCTCGAATTTGGATAAAATTTTGAGGTCCGACTAGGGTATAAATTGCAAAGCTAGGGAAAGGAATTATATAAGGGAAACATGATTGTGGAGTGAGTTAAAGGAGAAATGTAAACTCAAGAAAATATAGTTCATAGAAGAAACTTGAAAGCAATCAACCCTAAAAGATACAAGCAATTGTGTAATTAATTGTCAATTAACTTACCTGTAACCATGTAAGACTGTTGAAAACTCAACAATATCCTATGGTCCAGGTCGAGGTCGATGTTCTTCCTTTTAGACTTATAACCGAAGCTTAGTGGCTATGGTGGCAACCAAGATAGTAAAAACCCCAAATAATCTAGAGTGAACATGTTTAACTTCGGGCTAGAAAGAATGCTTTCCATGACCATCATTGATCCAAAATAAACCAATATTAGCCATCGAGCAATTAAGGGCTGGTGCATTAAAGTCACACAGTTATTTGCTAGCTTCAATTTGTTGCATTTAAACTTGGAGATGGCGTGGAACAAGGACAAATCAAATGGAAAACCAAAACACATGCAACCCATAGGAAAATTGCATTCCAAGCAAGGGAAATACACAACCTTATCGAATGTGTGAGTGCGTGAATGCCAAGACATGCCACAACATCGTTACGCATCACCAGTGGGTTGACAACGTGGCCACACAACTTATTTTATGCCCAAAAAACCATGAACTTCTCACAGCATAACCATAAGGCACTTGAATGAAAACAAACCATTATTTCGGGTTCATAACATATATCAATCTCCTAGCATAATAACATAAATACCGACACAGATTCATTAATCTATGCCTTCCCAAATTTCATCTTGCTATGTAATGTTTCCATAATATAACATATGCAAACTATTGACATCATGACATAATACTCGTTATGGGTCTCACAGTCATATACCTAATATGCCATGTTTTCAAGCCACAATCAAAAGTTTCAAATAATATTATTTCAAAACCTTAAAAAATATAACCTTTCATAAGAGGCCCTCTTGCAAATATAACCTTTCAACCTCTTGCAAATGTAAACTTGTGCCACGTACCATTATCATTTTCAAACATAGGTAACAATGTTGGCAAGAAAACATATATTGGGTTATTACCACTTGGCTTTAAACATTATGCTTGCATTCATTTAAACCATTTCTATTGTGCCAAAACTATATAATGATTGACATGTATGCATTATCAAGGAATCAAATCACGCATGGAAATCTATGCAAATAAGCTAGGGGTTGATTTGGATGGATATGAGGGTTGATTCTAAACAAATACCTTGATTTAGATGATGAATTATGCCAAAGAAATGGGTAAATACAAGAGAATGAATTAAGGGATGGATGGGAAACTACCTATTTAACATTATCTTCACTTTTTCCTTTACTTACTATGCACTACATTATGATTCTAAAGTATATCAACTCGAAATTTTCCTTGTCCAAGGTTTTTGATGCTTTAAACAATGGAAGAGACATGAATCTATTAGATGTTTTCTTAGTGATTTAGCATAATGTTAATGGCCTAAAGGGAATTGGCATATTATAAACATATATTTTTTTCACATACTCCTTTCATAATTGATAATTAATTATTCATTTTATGTTATAATCACAAAATAATTACGTTATATAGGGACACTTTATGCACATGGTGAATATATAAACTTTATTATAAAAGAAAGATTTTGAAGTATTGTTTTGGGTAATTTATAAATACATATGGCTTAGGATTATCTTGATCCTTTATTTAGTCTGGTGAGCAGTATAGTGTTTCCATTGATGTCAATGGGTTTTTAGCTTCATTTACTTTGTATTGGGTCTTATGCATGTTCTTAGTTGGTTATCATAATCTTAGTTACTTCTCATAATGGTCGAAGCTTACATATGAAGCTGAGTTGCAAATGTAATTGAAGAAGGCATACTTATAAGGAGTAACGTAGGTGCCTAATTGAAGACAAAGCATTATAACACTAGTTGTCAGCCTTTTGAGTGCAATATAACACACTTGATCAGAGCAGAAGTTGTGTTACTATTGCAAATGGTCTGAATGATGTGATGATACCTTGAAGCATGTGTTTTGTTAGCTACAAATGTTTGGTTATGCCTGTGTTTGATTGGTTGTAGGTATTTTGTGTTTGGATCTGCTTGTGTTTGATTGGTTGTGGATGTTTAGCTATGCAGTGTTGAGAATGGAAAGAAAAAACTGCGAGAAATTACCAAGGTATTTTCCCACGGTATTTGGTGTGAGAGCTTAATGGTTAATTTATTTTATTTTATTTGATATGGTCATCATGAGAAACAAAAGGTAATTAATGTTTTGATTTGGTCCATTGTGAGGAGAAGAAATATTATAAATGTATTATGCTAATGTTGGAGGATGTAGAGATACAATGCATAATGATGCCTCTTGTATATTGGTAGCATTTGATAAAAAAAGTTTTAGAGATTGAATTGTAGACTTGAGATGTTGTTATCGTGTGCATGTTGAATAGATCAAATTGGGCCCAATCTGAAAATTCTAAAACGAGGTTCGCATATAGGTTGAGGAGGTCGGGGCCTTCGGCAAGTGGTGGCTTACCAAGATTGGAGTATGGCTTCTTGCTAGTAATGGCTAACCAATAGTTGATAGGAAGTTGAGGCTTTCTAGGTAGTACTAGTCAATAAAGGGTATTTGAAATTGTGTCTCTTGGTTGGTAGTGGCCAGTTGATCTACGTAAATATTTGCTTGAAAAAATAATATAAAATTTAGAGCAACACAACAACAACATGGTGGTTTTTTCCCTTCGAAATTTCCACAAGAAACTTTTGTGTCTTCATGCGCATGCTTATCTTGATGATGTTTATGTGTGCTGAGTTTACATATTAAGATATGTTTTGACATGCCACGTTATTGATTGTTTAGAATTTTTGCAAAAAAGTTTTAAAATTCATAGTCCAATGACAATTCATGCACTATAACATCATGCTTTTGGGGAGATCCTTTCTTAAATCAACAAAAAATGTAAATTTAACATATACATAAAAGCTTGAAAATGCCTCATCTCTAGAGCCATGGTGAGAAAATTATAAGTTGTCTTACAAATCATTGCTAAACATTTAGGCTTGCAACACTTAAGAGAATTTTTGTGCAGATTGAAACAAAATAGGAGTGATAATAGTGATTTTGAATATAAATTAAAACTTGGTTTCGATGGTTTCATACAGAGGCGCACTTTACTTGTAAACCAAGCACCTTTGCTAACAATTATCACTTTTTCATCAACCTCGAAGCTTGAATGAGTCATTTAAAAAAAAAATCCCTTGGCATAAAGGTGGATCACCATCATATCCTCCATAAAAAAAAGCTAGCCCTTATATTCAAAAAATTGAATATGGGGATATTTTAGCTTTAGTCAAATTTTTGAAATATCTAGATCATCCCATGAACCAAGTAGTCATCTTCTTCCTCCTTAACCCTTGAGGGTTCAAGCTTCATAAATACTGTCAAAGAATCCTTATTGATCCAAATGGATGAAATTAAGGGATTTCAAAGAAACAAGAGCATGCATTTTCACGAATAACATTTCTTGGGATTGCACTCCAAAAGGGACAGATCATTAACTTTAGTTATATCTAAGGAGGCCATTATATGAGGAGGAAAAATCTCATTTTAGAGAATCACCAAGTACTTGTGCCTTATCAAACATACACAATGCTATTCACATAAGTCTAGAGGGACAAATATGCCCCTCACTACAACCTATGAGTGGAATAGATTGTAATATTCCTAATTAGCCGTGGCTAATTGGAATATTTGATTTTGCCTAATTTTTGCCTTCTATAGTTATTTATGAATGAAAAGGTGAGGGAAAGGGGACATGACTCACTTTTAGAATAAAAGTCACTTCCTAGTAGCACAACGTTGTGACTTAAAGGGAAGCCAAGGGGGCCAAAAGGGGGACGCAGAAATGGAGCCCACGCAGACACTTGGAGGGAATGCACAGTAGGGAAGAAACACGTGGCAAGAGAGGGACTGCGCTGGAGAAGGTGGGCCTTGGGATTGAGAGAGGCAAAGGCTATAAAGGAGAGAGGAGCTTCCTCATTTTGGCATTCGATTATGTGCATTTGAGCTAGTCACTTCGACTTAGAGCACGCTGGTTGTTTAGCTAGTCTGCAGCACTGTTTAGTGCATTGAGTGTCTCCATTCAGAGATCTCACCCTTAGCCTTGGGGAACTTCGAGTGCCTACTCGGGCAAGGTATTTTCATCAGCATTTTGGTAGTATTTTCATCAATATTTTTTGCAGGAGGATTGAGCATCTTGGAGGACTGTGCAGCACTGAGAGGGATGATGTAGTTCTTTTTGGCAAGGGTTCTGGCTTGAGGGTTTGCAGTAGGATTTGTGCTGGGAGATTGAGCAAGGTATTAGCCCTTACATATTGGAGGGTTTTGGCAGAGGTTTCAGGTAGATTTCTGGAGGGTTTCATTCAGTGGCAGCGCAGAGCCTTGAGAGACTGCGCAGAACCCCATGGGAGTGATTTTCGGGGGTCGGCCATTTCAGGAAATCCTTATGGGTTTTCTGGGTTTCTTGAGTAGAGTCTGGTTCCAGAGTTTTAGCCTTTTCTGAGGAGGGGAACAACCCCAAATCCTCATTTGATTTCTAGCAGCAGCACGACAGTTTTCCAGCAGCTGGGACGCAGATCAGTGTGAAGTCGTTCCTTTGCTATTCTGAATGTATTTCTTCACTTGCCTTGTGCAAGTCGAGGTGCCATATTTCTTATCACATCCTGTACTCATTCTATTGCTCAGTATAATAAAATGGCTTAGCATTTCTTGAGTATTTGTTTATGTTTCATGTATACATTTTTGTTTATTGCACTATCGTTATTTCATCTCTGTGAGTTTTCCGGCTATTATACCACTTGTACGTTTTTCTGGTTGGGGTTTGGTGGTGTTTGAGAAATATTCCTGGAAAGGGATATTACAATGGTATCAGAGCATAGTTCTGGCTCAGCCTGTGGAGCAAGCAATCTATGATACTGGGGGAAAAACCCTACATCTGTTACAAAGGTAGGAGATACAGAGACACTGGGCGTAGGTTGGAAAATACCTACAGAGAGGGAGACTGTGTTCTGGTAGTGGACGCAGAACAGGAAGAGCCTATGGTGGACGCAGAGCAGAAGGATCCAATGGTAGACGAGGATGGGAAGAGATTTGTGGATATGCTCCTCAAATCAGTGCAGGATCTGTCGAGGCATATTGAGGTGATGGGGTAGAGATTCATGACAGTAGAGGCCCAACAGCGTGAGAGCCCACGTGTTTTTCAGATTGGTGAGGGATCAGGTGCATCCCATCATTTTCCAAAGTAGTGTGATATTGTGCAGCAGGTGGCCTTGCATGCCCCTACACGCTCTACCATGCCCACCTTCTTAGGAGCAGACAGGTGGGTCAGAGCCTAGCAGGAGGTAGAGCCCGGTCATATGGGCGATTATTTTGCAGAGTACTAGGTCTATGGGCAGGAGTTCAGGGATGCTCTTTCATTCAGAGACTTTGTTCAGCTCCAGTGGGATAGTAGACCCCACAACCATCACAAGGGGTACCGACATTACCATGATGGTGACACCCATCGTGCAAAGAGTAGATTCCACTTGCCTATGTTTGATGGTTCATCAAACAGTTCAACAAAGTCTTGGGTTGAGAAGCTAGACATTTATTTCCAGCTTAACCAGATGTCGGAGACAAAGGCCATCAAGGTGGCAATGTTTCTTTTGGATGGGGAGGCTCAAGATTGGTGGTTTCATGGGATGGTTACACTTGGACACTCCACAGTGACGACATATGCTGAGTTCACTAGGAGATTGATGGAGCGATTTGATCGGAGGGATCATGAGCATCATTTTGTTGAGCTAACGAGGCTCAAACAGATAGGGAGCCCAGAGACCTACATTGCAGATTTCTTAAGGGTCTCAATGATGGTGCCAGATCTATCCACGACATGAAGGATCTATATGTATGTTGAGGGTTTAGCAGAGCCACTTCGGGGTTTAGTCCGATCCACTACACCAGCCACACTCCAGGACGCCATTAACAGGACCCGAGACTTACAGGATGTCTTATCGAGGACCCGGACACCTTACCCCCAGAGACACACTTTCCAGTCTAAGGGGAAGGATGTGAGGATTCCACCTCCAAAGGGGAATCCAGGACGAGCATAGATTGACGAAGATGCCAGGAGGAAGCTGAAGAAGAAGTGGTTGTGCTTCACTTGTCAGGAGCCATGGGCACTAGGACATAGATGTGCTGCTGGCAAAGCACATTTTATTGAGGTCTTCTCCGAGAGAAGTGGGGAAGAGGATGATGAGGATGATGTGGAGGCAGGAGACAGTCATGCCGTGCAGGGACCTTTGCCACCTCCACCGCCCGTAGCAGGTGGTGCATCTTTTGCACCTACTAGAGGGGCCCTTGCAACACTGTGAGGAGTTCCAAAGTATTTGACACTACACGTATGGGGGATAGTACGTGGCCAGTGAGTATCAGTTTTGGTTGACAGTGGGGCGACCCACAACTTCATCAATGCACAGATGGTTGAGCGGAGAGGTATACAGACAGAGAGCTTTGATGGGTTTTCGGTTTTTGATCCAGGTGGATATTGGTGGCCACCTGCCAAGTCCACTTGGACCCCCACCATTGTTTCTCTCAACATTTTCAGTTTCCTTAATTGTAGCATAACTTACTATTTTTAACAGTTTTTCGGGTCTTGAACTTCCGAAGCCGTTTTGAGGCCCTAAACGACATTTTTTGGGAAATTTGGGGGCAACATTTGATGTTGCCCTTCCCAAAGTGGTAGTGCTCGGATAGATCTTTCTAACGAGCTATTGTACGCATCAAACAGAGATCGTATGCCAAAGTTACGACCTTGGGAAGTTGATGTACCAGTTTACCCAAATGAGGCCTACAGTTTGGTGTTTCATCTTCTAGGGTTAGGTTTTGGAATGTTAAGGGTTTTCCATTGTTTCTCAACAATAAATAGGCCTTCGAGCCTCATTGTAAGACAGTTCAGAGGCATGTAGGCACCACATCTCTTCTTAGAGATAAGCTACCATCGCCCTAGTTGGTTTATTTCCATTACTGTTTGTAAGCATATTTCAGTATTTTACATTAATGAAATGGAAAGGTATTATTTCCATTGCATATCTGTGTTTATGGTTATGCTTTGTAATTTGTTGCATTCCTGTTTAAGTCGGATCCAAACGGTATGAAGAACCAGGTTATTGCTTTTTTCACTCTTGTTTTTTTCTGTTGCATGTCCCCAAACGAGGTCGGGATATAAGGAGTTTAGGGCTTGAATACTGGGTCGAAACCTTTGCAAGACCAGCCTAGCAAATCCTCGAACAGCCTCCATGTCATATGAGAAGAAAATATGAGGGGGCAGGAGATCCCTATCTAAATCTTCCTTCGAAGAAGCCACTCGGAGTGACAACGGAACGGCGAATGATGGACAACTTTGCCCAAATCCTTCAGCGGCTACCCAAAAGCGACGCATCGGCTTCCAGCAACTACTCTGGAAATGCCACGCCCTTTAAGGTACAAGTTAATTTTGAAATCCCCATATTTGAGGGTCAGATAGATGCAGGTGCCGTATATAAATGGTTAAATCTACTAGAGGGTTATTTTCCTGTTCATGAATTTTTGAGTCAAGAAAAGATTGTTCTCGCTCTTCTCAATGTAGCCCCCCACATCAAGGACTGGTGGGAAACCTACTGCGAGTAGAAGGATGAAAATACCGGCTCACTATTTTCAGCCACACCCACCTGGAATTCATTCTTGGATGCCATTAAGGAGCAGTACTACCCTGTCGGAAGCTATGAGGATGAATACATAAAGTGGACCATGCTGCGGCAGGAAAGGGACCAAGACGTGTCGAAGTTCACCAATCTTTTCCATACCCTTCACACAAAGTTGGGTATCAAGGATTCGAAGCAGCATTTGATACTCAAATACCACGACTGCCTGCACAAGTACATCCAGGAAGAAATAGAATTCCTGAACATCTCCTCACTGAGCACAGCATACCGATATGCCGTCAAGTTCGAGCAGAAGTTTAAACAAAAGAAGCGAGACATTGGATTTGCGAATAAGAAGCAAGGGAAAGGTGCCCCTAAACCACATAAAAAAGGACAAAGCCAAGGTGGGACAGCCCAAGACAACCCACCAAAGCTACAAGCAAAGAACAGCACCGCGAAGCCGAAAAAGGACACGAGAAAATGGTGTGAGTTCCTTAAGAGCTCCACTCACAACACAAGTGAGTGTCGGGCCAAGCAGTCACTGGTGGCTGAGCTAAAGGTTTCATAATCATATGCATGTTCTGACTCTGAGTCAGAACCTAACAAGGGGAATGACAAAGGGAAGCAGATCATTGATGTGAATCCCAATGCCACTATTGCTACTGCCAAGATCCAGAAAAATGAACCCGAAGATTCAGAGGAGGAGGAGCATCCATTCCACTCCCAGATGTGGGTAAAGGGCTCCCATTACAGTTCATTGTTGATAGCAGGAGCCAAAAGAACCTCATTTTGGCAGAGGTCGTGAAGCGGTTGGGCTTACTGACCATAGCACATCCACAACCATACACCATCGGGTGGCTTCACCAAGGATGGGATCTTTGCGTGAGCCAGCAGTGTCGCCCTCCATACAACATCAAGCCCTTCACAGATGAGGTATTATATGACATTGCTCCCTTTGAAGTTTGTGATGTATTATTAGGACAACCATACTTATGGAAGTGACATGTTGTGTATGAATCAATGCCTCATGTTGTTATTATAACATTGGGAAATAAGTTGTATAGGATACCAAAGGTAGCACCGCCGACTGCCATCTCTTTGATTACTGCAAAACAATGCAGTAAGCTCATTTCCAAAACTGGGAAATTTGTTTTCCTGATGATACTACCTCAAGGAAAGAAGAAGAGGATGGTCACGACCTCCAGAAAAGGCCCCTCAACACGACAACTACATATGGAAAAGGTCGTGGAGGAGTACAAGGACATCTTCACCTCCCCTACAAGGGTTCCTCTGCACTATCAGGTCAAACACTCCATCGATTTGACCCCAGGTGCACCGCTACCCAATGGACCAATTTATCGGCACTCCATTATGGAGAATGATGAAATCAAAAGGTAGATTCAGGAGATGTTGCAGAAAGGTCACATCCATCCGAGTTCATCACCTTGTGGGAGCCCGATCGTGTTGGTACAGAAGAAGGATGGGACTTAGAGACTCTGTATTGACTATTGGGCGCTGAACAAGATCACTGTCCATAATAGGTACCTAATCCTGTGGATTGATGACCTCCTGGACCAACTAAAGGGGGAAAAATATTTCAGCAAGATCAATCTGAAGTCAGGATATCACCAGGTACCAATTGAACCCTCTGATGTGTGGAAGATTGCCTTCAAAGCCAAGGAGGGCCTTTTCGAATGGTTGGTTATGCCTTTCAGATTGACGAATGCTCCTGCAACCTTCATGAGGCTAATGGATGACATCTTGTGGCAATTCACCAACTCATTTGTAGTGGTATACTTGGATGAAATTCTGATCTTCAGCTAGAGTTGGGAAGAGCACCTCGACCACATCCGACAGGTTCTCCAAACACTACGGCAACACAATCTATGTGCCAATTTGGAGAAATGCACCTTTGGCATGACCCAGGTTCAGTATCAGGGATACATTATTGATGAACAGGGGGTGCATGTGGATCCAGCCAAGATCCAAGTCATTCGAGATTGGCCATCTCCAACCACTTCGACAGAGCTCTGCAGCTTTCTAGGTCTTGCCAACTTCTACCGCAGGTTCGTGTTGGGGTTTTCTCATATCACTTGGCCTTTGAGTCAAGTCACCAAGGGAGGAGCAAAAGCAAAATTCTTTTGGTCTAAATCCCAACAGAAGGCATTCATAGAGTTGAAAGATTGCCTCTGCACGACACCAGTGCTCGTGTTACCAGATTTACAACAACCATTTGAGGTCGAGACAGATGCCTCTAACTATGCTATTGGGGCAGTCCTTACTCAACACGGGCATCCACTGGCATATCACAGTGAGACACTTTCAGACACAGTCTAGAAGTATCCCACTTATGATAAAGGGATGTATTCCATTGTGCAGGCCTGCCGACAATGGAAGCATTACGTTTTGGGGAAGGAAAGGGTCATCCACACAGACCACCGACCCCTGCAGTTCATACAGACCCAAGGGAAATTGCAGAATGATCACCATCAGAAGTGGTCTACATACCTGCAACAATTCCATTTGAATATCAAGTATAAGAAGGGTAGCACCAATAATGTTTCAGATTGCCTCGGTCGACCACCGATCATTGCGTTAACCACCGTGCTCAAATCTTGTGGGAACGAGACTTCTAATTGGCCACTTCTCTACAAAAGTGACCCAAAATTCAGCCACACGTACCAGACACTCTTGGAGGGTCGGCATTTTCTATATTTTCACCTCTAGGATGCCCTGTTATGCCACTTGGGTCACCTTTGTGTTCCTTCAAGTGAGCGTGCCAAGGTGATTTGGGAAGCACACTACAGTCGAGTTGTTGGGCATTTTGGGGTCGAGAAAACGGGGCAGTACTGCAAAAGTATTTCTATTGGCCGAATCTTCGACGGGATGTCGGGAAGCACATCAGATCATGTATTGTCTGTGCCATTGCCAAACTTACCATCAAGAAGCAAAGCCTCTATACCTCGTTGCCTACCCCTAGTAGACCTTGGGAATCCATCTCCATGGATTACATGTCAGGCCTTCCTTCCACTAAGCATGGAAATGACTGTGGTTTTGTGGTCGTCGACAAGTTCTCGAAGATGGCCATTATGGCAGCTTGCAAGAAGAATATCACAACAGAAGCCACTGCTAAACTCTTCTTCAAACAAGTGTGGGTGCACTTTGGGATCCCACAATCTATCATCTCAGATCGGGACATTCGGTTCCTTAGTACATTTTGGTCTAGTCTATGGTCAATGCTAGACACCGAACTCACTAAGTCCACAGCCTTCCATCCTCAAACTGAAGGCCATACAGAGATTGTCAATAGGATGATTGTACACATTCTGCACATGTACAACTCAAAGCATCCACGCACATGGGACGAGAGCCTCCCCTATGTTCAGCACAACTACAACCGAGCTCTTCACATCTTGACTGGCCACAGTCCTTTTCAGGTGGGCTTGGGATTGCAGCCACTATGCCCCATTGATGTGGCCATGCCACTTGCAGCTATTCACACAAATTCGGCTCATGTCTAGTCTGAAACAGACAAGGCAACCAGCTTCATTGAGCACATCCAACACATTTGCTAGTAGGTCCATGACATTCTGGAGAAATCAAATGCCAAGTACAAGTAGCGACATGATCAACATCAGGTGCCACACAAGTTTTGAGGTGGGCGACAAAGTCTGGTTGCATTTGCAAAAGGAACACCTTACTGGCGCTTATCAGAAATTGAGACCAATCTGCTATGGTCCTTACACCATTACTAAGGCTATGGGAGACAATGCATTTGAGCTCAGCATTCCCCCATTCCTTGGCCTGCACCCAGTGTTCAATGTGGACTGCCTTCGGCCATACTTTCCACCATTACTAGACACATCTGACATTGCAGAACAACTCACACCCATAGAATTAAATCCAGATTACATGGAACAAGCTACAAATGTTCGGATCATGGACACATAGATCAAGAACACTCGCCAACAGAATATCCAACTTTATCGAGTTGTCAAAGCAAGCCAACTCCTTCACCAAGGCAAGTGGCTCACTAGGTACCAAGTTCAGCAAAAGTTTCCTCATCTCATGGAGGAACTCAACGCAATGAGGACCATTGCTTCCTAAGGGGGGAGGAATGATCCAGGTGGATATTAGTGGCCACCTGCCAATTCCACCTGGACCCCCACCATTGTTTCTCTCATCATTTTCAGTTTCCTTAACTGTAGCACAACTTACTATTTTTAGCAATTTTTCGGGTCCTGAACTTCCAAAGCCGTTTTGAGGCCCTAACCGACGTTTTTTTGGGAAATTTGGGGGTAACATGGGTCCATGGACCGATTTTTCCCTTCCCAAAGTGGTAGTGCTCAGATAGATATTTCTAACGATCTATTGTACGCGTCAAACAGAAATTGTATGCCAAAGTTACGACCTTGGGAAGTTGATGTACCAATTTACCCAAACGGGGCCCACAGTTTGGCGTTTCATCTTCTAGGGTTAGGTTTTGGAATGTTAAGGGTTTTCCATTGTTTCTCAACAATAAATAGGCCTTCAAGCCTCATTGTAACACAGTTTAGAGGAATGTAGGCACCACATCTCTTCTTAGAGATAAGCTACCATTTCCCTAGCTGGTTTATTTCCATTACTGTTTGTAAGCATATTTTAATATTTTACATTAAGGAAATGAAGTATTATTTTCGCTGCATATCTGTGTTTATGGTTATCTTTGCAATTTGTTGTGCTCTTGTTTAAGTCCAGCTTAGTGTTGGTCCCAGGAGATCAGACCATGATGTGTGCTTGTTATGTTCCAGAGCTATCAGTGACGATGGGCACTTACACACTGACTGACCACTTTTTCGTGGTCGATATTCCGGACACCAATGTGATACTGGGTGTTCAGTGGCTTATCACTCTAGGGAAGGTCACGGCAGATTGGAAGACCCTAGAGATGGAGTGGGATGATGAGAAGACAAGGAGGCATGAGAAGATACGGGGTCAGCACACATATTTGCCTCAAACTGTTTCAGCTCATCGGATGGAGGCAGTATTCCAGAAGGGAGACATAGAGTGGGCAATCGAGTTGCGTGCATCAGAGGCAAGGACTACAGGGCAGACAGTACATCCAGAGATACAGTCCATTCTTGAGTGGTATGCCATAGTGTTTGGGGAGATTCCACCGGGACAGCCACCGGACTAGGGGTTTGAGCACACCATCGAGCTTGAGCAGGGCATACAAGCAGTGATTACCACCCCCTATAGGCACCCGAAGGCCTATCAGGATGAGATTGAGTAGGTTATCCAGGATTTGTTGGCTCTTGGGTACATTCGTCTGAGCACGAGTCCTTTCGCTTCTTCCGTGGTGTTGGTGAAGAAGAAGGATGGAACATTGAGGACGTGCATTGACTACAGGGCCTTGAACAAGAAGACACTGAAGAACAGGTACCCCATACCCAGGATCGACAAGTTGATGGATGAGTTGAGAGGAGCATGGTTCTTCTCAAAGATTGATTTGAGATCGGGGTACCATCAGATTCACGTGAGGGAGCAGGACATTCCCAAGACCGCCTTCAGGTATCACTATGAGCACTTTGAGTTCTTGGTGATGCCCTTTGGGCTAACCAATGCCCCCGCCACATTTCAGTCCTACATGAATCACATCTTCTGCAATCACTTGAGGAAGTTTGTGTTGGTATTCTTTGATGACATTCTTATTTACAGCAGGACTTGGGAGGAGCATCTCCAACACATTGAGATAGTGCTGCATATCTTGCAGGAGCAATAGTTCTATGCCAAACTCTCCAAGTGTGAGTTTGGGTTGACAGAGATGTTGTATTTGGGGCACATCATAGGGGTGGACAAAGTGAGAGTCCACGAGGAGAAGATTAGAGCCATTAGAGAGTGGCCAGAGCCAAGGAATGTCTACGGGGGCTCATTGGCATTTGTACTTACTACCGAAAGTTCCTCAAGAGTTTCGCACAGCTTGTTGCACCCCTAACAGATTTGACGAGGAAGGGGGCTTTAAGTTGGTCGGATACAGTGCAGTGAGCCTTTGACAGGCTCAAGGAGGTTATGAGCAGCTGCCCAGTGCTTGCATTGCTAGATTTCACGCAACCATTTATTTTGGAGTGTGACGTGTCAGGAGAGGGGATCAATGCAGTGTTGATGCAGGGAGGTCACCCTATAGCCTATGAGAGCCGGAAGTTCCTTCCGCACAAGAGGTTGTATTCTATATACAACAAGGAGGTGTTGGCCATCATGCATGTATTAGCCAAGTTCTGGCAGTATTTAGTGGGTAACAAGTTTAGAGTGAGGACTGATCACAACAGCCTCAGATTTTTTTTGGAGCAGAAGCAGCTACAGGAGAGGCAGCAGAAGTGGATCAACAAGATCCAAGCATATGACTTTGACATTGAGTATGTCAAGGGTAAGAACAAAGTGGTAGCACATGCTCTTTCACATAGACTAGCCACGTTGTCTCTTATGAGCTTGGACACAGACTGGAGGGCTCGACTCTTAGTAGAGTACTCCAAGGATAGGTTTGCATGTGAGGTTTTGGATGGACATGTGGTGGATGAAAGGTACAAGGTGGTCGAAGAGATCATCTACTACAGGGATCGGATCTTCTTGACTGAGGGATCTTAGCTCAAGAAGAATATACTCCACGCATCACATGATTCACCATTGGCCAACCATCAAGGATTTACCAGAACCTATAGGGCCATCAGAGAGAGGTTCTCTTGGAAGGGCCTCAAGGAGGACGTACTCCAACATATCTGGGAGTGTGACATTTTCCAGAGGAACAAGGGGGAGATGAGCCATCCTGCGAATTTATTGTAGCCTCTACCCATTCTAGAGGGAAAATTGGAAAGTATTTCGATGGACTTTATCACAGGGTTGCCCATAGTACAGGGCAAGGATTGTATCTTTGTCATCGTTGACCGGCTAACGAAGTACGCACATTTCTTTGCCATATCCACACACTACACCGCAACACAGGTAGCCGAGCTGTTCTTTAGAGAGGTCTTCAGGCTACATGGTCTTCCTAAGACCATCGTC
Source organism: Pinus taeda (assembly GCA_000404065.3). Taxonomy (NCBI): domain Eukaryota; kingdom Viridiplantae; phylum Streptophyta; class Pinopsida; order Pinales; family Pinaceae; genus Pinus; species Pinus taeda. The sequence goes on from APFE030183886.1 coordinate 199,781, forward strand.
AGTGACAGAAAGTCGTTTCATGGGCGGGTTTTGGCAAGAGCTTTTTCGGCTAGTGAGGACTTAGTTGACACCAAGCACCAGTTATCACCCACAGACCGATGGATAGACAGAGATAGTTAACAAGTGGCTAGAGGGATACTAGAGTAACTACGTCAGTGGGCAGCAGAGAGCATGGCTGAAGTGGCTGCATCTAGGAGAGTACTGCTACAACACTACACATCACATGTCCATAGGTATGTCACCATTATATGCTTTGTATGGGCATCATCCTTTATCTTTTATTGACATGATGTTTGGTGATAGAAAGGCTCCGAGAGGCAAGATTTGGATCCAAGAGAGTCAAGATATCCTCTGAGATCTCAAGGATAACATGGCTACAACGCAGAACCAACGGAAGCTATATGTTGATAGGGGTCGGTTGGAGAAACAGTTTGAGGTAAGGGACACGGTCTACCTATGATTACAACCATACCAACAGTCGCCACTGAAGCAAAAGGGGGCTAAGAAGCTCAAGCCCCACTTTTATGGGCCATATAGGGTGATACACAGGATTGGACGGGTTGCATATGAGTTGGAGCTGCCCCAAGGCAGCAAGATTCATAACGTTTTTCATGTATCATGCCTGAAGAAGGCATTGGGGCAGCAGGTCACAGTGACAGATGAGCTACCACCCATGGATGATGAGGGGCATTTAGTGTTGCAGCCAGGGGCTATTATTGATACTAGGGAGAGGTAGTTGTGGAGCAAAATGGTCCAAGAATTCTTGGTGAGGTGGAAAAAATTGTTGGATGAGGATGCCACTTGGGAGAGTGAGAAAATCTTGCAGCATCCATCACTTTAGTTTCTTGAGGACAAGCAACATTTTGCCGAGGGAGACTGTAATATTCCTAATTAGCCATGTCTAATTGGAATATTCGATTTTGCCTAATTTTTGCCTTCTATAGTTATTTATGAATAAAAAGGTGAGGGAAAGGGGACATGACTCACTTTTAGAATAAAACTCACTTCCTAGTAGCACAATGTTGTGACTTAAAGGGGAGCCAAGGGGGCCAAAAGGGGGATGCAGAAATGGAGCCCACGTACACACTTGGAGGGACTGCGCAGTAGGGAAGAAACACGTGGCAAGAGAGGGACTGCGCCGGAGAAGGTGGGCCTTGGGATTGAGATAGGAAAAGGCTATAAAGGAGAGAGGAGCTTCCTCATTTTTTCATTTGGTTACATGCATTTGAGCTAGTCACTTCGACTTAGAGCACGCTGGCTGTTTAGCTAGTCTGCAGCATTGTTTAGTGCATTGAGTGCCTATGTTCGAAGATCTCACCCTTAGCCCCTGGGAATTCGAGTGCCTACTTGGGAAAGGTATTTTCATCAGCATTTTGGTAGTAGTTTCATCAACAATTCTGGCACGAGGATTGAGCATCTTGGAGGACTACGCAGCACTGAGAGGGATGACGCAGTTCTTTTTGGCAAGAGTTCTGGCTTGAGGGTTTCCAGTAGGATTTGTACTAGGAGATTGAGTAGGGGATCATCCCTTGCATATTGGAGGGTTTTGGCAGAGGTTTCAGGAAAATTTCTGGAGGGTTTCATTCAGTCGCAGCATAGAGCCTTGAGAGACTCCGCAGAACCCCAAGGGGGTGATTTTCGAGGGTCGGCCATTCTAGGAAAGCTTTTTGGGTTTTTTTGGGTTTCTTGAGTAGAGTCTGATTCTAGAGTTTTAGCCTTTTTTGAGGAGGGAAACAGTCCCAAATCCTCATTTGATTTCCAATAGCAGCAGTAGCATGGCAGTTTTCCAGCAACTGGGACGCAGATCAATGTGAAGCCATTCCTTTGCTATTATGAGTGTATTTCTTCACTTGCCTTGTGCAAGTCGAGGTGCCATCTTTCTGATCACCTCCTGTACTCATTCTATTGCTCAGTATAATAAAATGGCTTAGCATTTCTTGAGTATTTGTTTATGTTTCATGTATACATTATTGTTTGTTGCACTATCGTTATTTCATCTCTGTGAGTTTTCCAGCTATTATACCACTTGTTCGTTTTTCTGGTTGGGGTTTGCTGGTGTTTGAGAAATATTCCTGGAAAGGGATATTACATAAATATCTTGAATAAGTCATGGAAGAAAAGTCGATGTTAGTAGTGTTGATACCTATTTTTGAACTTCCAATTTTGTAATATGCTACAAAATTCCTTGGCTCTGTCGTGCTTGGTCACACCTCAATCAACTGCTAGTAACCTTGTGTTATGAATTTGCTTTTACTATCTTGACCAAAAGGGGAGGACCACTAAGTTTTTTTTTTTTTTTAATATACATTGCATCCATCATCTCAAGAAAGACAAATGCATATGATTTTAATTACATTCATCTTCATGTCTAAAATGTTAATTTTATTACATGATAATATATGATTCGTCACATTACTATACTTACAATGGAAACACAATGTTGACATTGATGTCAACAAGGTCATGGTGCTGCTTGTCATATGCTTATGTTAATCTGATTATGATCTGTGACGAGTGTTTGGTTGTTGTAGTGTTCAGCTGGTTGGTTTTGTTGGTTAGCATTGATGTCAACATACTTATGACATGACCTAGTGCAGGAATGGGAGGTTGAGTAGTGATGATGTTGGGCATGTTATGTTGACTTTCCATAGGTTTATATTGCTACATATGTTGAAGATGCTATTGTTGCAAGTGTTGGAGATGCTGCTACAGGTGCTAGAGATGTTGCTATAGGTGATGGAAGTGTTTGGACAAGTTGTTATTGTTGCTTGAGGAGCTGGAGGTATTGGTATTGATAAGGAGTTTGTAAAACTAGGGCTTGCATGTGATTGAATTATTGCAGAGGTTCTTGACCTATGTCATCAGTTGCAAAGGTGTCAAAGTGTGTGTGGAGGTGTGTCATGATGTCCCTAGCTTACTCCTAGAGATGCAAGTGGTGGCTTAAACAGATGTAAAACTTGATTTTTAAGCGATATGTGTAGGTTTCCTTCACAAGTGTCGCATATACCTAGGAATATATGCATGTTTCCTTCACAAGTGTCGCGTATACATCCTGGAAGTGTTTTCTCTGCATTTCTCGCACATATCAAGTTAATTTATGGTTTATTTCGGCTTGCCTTGTTCATAACTTTTCATGTAAAGGTCGGAAAAGGTCAAGGAGATTATAGAAAGTGATTAACATTGAAAATATATTTTATGAAGTGTAGTGGGTGGCTTGATCAAGTCAATGAGTTGAATTTGGATCAAATCAGGCATATGAACATAGCTCCATCACTGAGTTGCACTTATTGACTTAATCACTCCAGAAAATGATAAATGGAGGAAGGCTTTGAGTCTATTTGGTTGGTTGTATTGAGAGTGTGCAAGCATGCCATTGTGAGGGAATTGAGAGTGAGTATAGCTTGCAACAACTGCTCACATAATTTTGCAAAGTTATATCAAATAATTATACACAGAAATCAGAGATAGAGTTGAGAAGAAGATTCATAATTTATGTGTAGTTTGTGGCATAGAATTTGTATCTTGTGATGTGTTTGGGACTAGAGTTTGTTTTGATAAGAAGAGAAGAATATCTCTCCTCCGAGTCAGAGCTTGATTCATATTTTGTGTGCAGAATGATGGTGTTGTTGGGTTTCTCATGTTGAAAAAATTGAGAACCCAGTATGAAACATTTATGAAATGTGGTTTGCATGGAGGAAGTGAAGGCATTGAGGCTTCATAGTAGATGATGATTCAGTGGATTCAGTAGAAGGAACAAATATCTCCATCCAATAGGAGTTGGATAGTCTAATGGTAGTTAGGATAGGATCGTTGGTCGTGGAAGCTTCCAGTGGATAGATATTACGTGGATTCGTGAGAGAAACAAATTTCCTATCTGAAAAGGTCATCATATTGTGAAGGAAGCCGAGTCTTTCAGCTTATGGGTGTAAGCTAATCTATGTACAATTTGTTCAGTAGAATAATAAAAGAATTGAGTAGCACAACAACAACAAGGTGGTTTTCTCTTGAAATGGTTTCCACTGGAAATACTTGTGTCTTGATGTGTGATTATTTATGTTGATTCTCTCCATGGTTATTATGCTTATCTTTTGATGGTGAATTTTTTCTACTAATGATATATCTATTGAATGTGTTGTGAGGAGTGGAGATGGCACATGTTCAGGGGGAGCACTTCATATGCTTCCAGTATTTCAGTGGTTTTGATGGCATCATGTTTCCTTGGAGGAGTTGGTTATGCATTCCATGATATGTGCTTATTTGAGATAATGTTGTTGCAAGAGCTTGCATTTTGGTTTTGCATGGATAATATGCTACATATGCAGTTGGCTTGTATCATGCATTTTGGGTTGATAATTTTATGCATGTGTTGGCACCATGGAGATTCATATGATGATGGTACATCACGCTTATATTTATGAGGATGTTTTGTTGATATGATATTGTTGCTTTCACTACATCATTATATGCTTTTTGTTGTTGTCAATTCAATTATATTGTAGAGACTCATGCTACATATGATAAGTGTTGTTGTTGCTGCTTGTTGATTTTCTGCTCAAGATTTATGTTGATGATACTATATGTCACCTATTGTTGAGCTTCATTGATGTTTAGTCATTGATATTAAGGATGTATATGTTGCTTCCATGACATATTACTTTGATGTGGTTGTCAATTGATTTTGTTGTTGATGCACATGTCGAACATGGTGGTGGTTGCTATTAGTTATTGTGTTTTTTCTGCAAAATCTTTGTTGTTGGGATGGTGATGGCTAATGTGTTAAGTGGCCATGTACTACCATATGATGTTGTTAGTACCTCTATTGTTGTTATATATGGAGAGCTTATGTCATTTCTCATGGGAGCTTTGTACTTTATGTGTATGCCATGGATTGTATTATCATTGCTACTACTATATGGAGCATATTTTGTTGCTCATTGATGCCATGTAATCGTGTTATTTCATGTTTTGGGCATGTATATAAGAGAGCACCATTATGTGGAGATGTAAAAGCCTTGTACCTTTATTTTTATATCTTGTTGGCATATTGTTCATGGAGAGACCCATGGTGTCTAGTATAGTTTTTCATTAGCTATGTATGGGTCAATGGGTGCCCATGTCATGTTTTCATTCTGAATATCATTGGTTTAGCTCCACTATATTGGCTGCATGATGTAAACTTGGGTCCATTGAAGTCTTGGTTGGTGATAGGATATTTTATAGAGGATTCATATGTTAGTCCTATGCATTTGTCACAACCATGTATTTTCTCCATGAAGCATTGTATATGTATTTTAATTCATTGTATACCTTATCCAAAGTCTATTAGATTCATGGTTCATGAGGAGTAGTCTCTTGCACTTGTCAAGGAGGATTATTGCAACAAGGAGATGTGTTTCTACAACAAAAAAAGAGTGTGTGATTGCAAAGTCATTACATCCTTATAGGGAGCATGTTCAGTTTTCAGAAATTGCATGACATTGGTTAGAGGTGTTGGAAGTAGAGTTTCTTGTTTCACATGCTTATCTTGCATGAGATAATTTTTGGTTTGCATCTGCATGTCGTTGAGCATGACAGGGGGAGCACTTCTCTCATCTGACATAGTATTGGCATTGTCTTCATTGTTGGTATGATCCTTTGCCATTGATGTCAAAGGGGGAGAGAATTTGGATGGACATAGCTTTTTCATGACATCCAAGTGGAGATATAGATTTTTCGTGAAATCCAAGTGTCCGTAGACATACAATAACAAGAAATATATGTTGTTGTTAACATTGTCTGCTGCACATTGACTGGTGGACACATGTACAAACAGGGTCTCAATGATATATTTAGGAGATGTGTCCTTGATCATGAAATATGGGGAATCATTGAAGAAGCACATGGTTAGGCATCAGAAGGACATTATCAGACAGATACAAGAGGAACGAAAATCCTCCATGCAATGATATTGTACCCTAATTTGGACAAAGACAACAAAACCCTTCTTCTCCCTATAAAAACTATGTGGGGAACCTAAAAGGACTCTCCCTCACATTTGTGGATGACATCCTCAGGAACCTCCTTGGCGTAGATCAATGCACCTAGCCCAAAGGGGTTTGCACTCAGCACCTATTGGCACTAAACCGCCTAAATTCCCAACATTATTGGTCACAACAGGTCGAGACCACCACTCAGTTACATTTGACTATTGAACTTATATAGGTAATTGACATAACTTTTAGGGAATGGGTAGATCTCTATAGAAAGATGTGATCCATTTAGAACCCATTCTTCCATAGTCGCCATTTGAAATGTGTGCCATAGGTATTTTAGGTACAAATTTTACTGAAGGAAGGATGATTAAATCCAAACGGATGAAATTAAAACAATGATATTCACAAAGTGGATAGAAATAGAACTAGTTTGGGACTATATCGTATAGACAACAACGAGGTTTATTTATGAGAATGTGATTATAATGTTTTGGTGCCCCTTGCAAATAACAAGTTATGAATGGACCCACTTTAAATCCTACTATTAGGATATTAATGTATGAATTCATTGTTCAACATACAAAGAGCTCCATTTGTCACCCTTAGGCTTGGAAAAAGTAGCAGACTCTTTCCACAAGATTTTGATGAAGAGCTTGACCAAAATTTGCAATAGAAATAGGGATAAATAGGGTGACAAAGACCTCGAATTCTTATAAGCATATATGAAAACCCAAAATATTAGGTAGTCCATACCCCATTTAAAATTGTGTTGAGTGAAAAAGCGGTGTTTCTCAAGTGCATGACGCCTTCGACCAAACAAAAAAAGGTGTGCTTAAATTTGGCTTGATGAAATCTATAGAAGATAGAACAATAGATATTATGAATTAACAACACATACTATAGTGCCTATCAATACAAAAGATTCAAGAACATAGGACTTGTATCAAGATATGACAATAATAGAACATACCCCATTTAAAATTATGTCAGGAAAAAAAGTGGTGGTGGCTCGAATGCACTTGATGCCTTAACACTAAAAAATAGAGGCTTGCTTAAAATCGACATGATGGCATCTATGGAATATAGACCAATATAAATTATGACTTAATACCAAGAATTATATTGCTTATCAATACAAAAGAAGCAATGGAATCACACAATGATCAACATATAAAAAAGAAGCCATTAAAGAATAAGGAATTGCATTAATATATGAAGATAAAATTAAGGGCAGGTTAAGAAAATTGGAATCGCGAGACTTGGAACTTACATTGTCAAAGACATCAAAGCTAGTTGCCTTGTAAACCTAATTATGCTTCAAGGCTTTATATTAAAGAGAGTTGGAAATGGGGACAAATTTTTGAAGATCCCAACTTTTTGTTCAAGAGATAAAGAAAAAAAATCTATAGGTTAGTTGGTATAAGGGTGGCTAGTGCTTTGTAGTGGTAAGGAGTTTTTTCAACTATCCAAACCCTCAACCATAATGGGGAAATGTTATAGTTCAAATTTAACTATTTTGAAATAAACAAAGAGTAAAGGCAGTTCAATCATCAAATGAAGAGAAAGAAAAAGCAATATTTGAGGGAATGGAGTTACATAGGCAAAGAATATCTTGTATCAAACAACTAAACATCCATGGAAGAAGAAATTGTAGGAAACTAATTCGAGAGGGAGAAATGAGTAATAAAGTGATGCAGTGAGATCTAGATTAGAGTTGACTTGTGGAGTTGCTTGGATGTTGTAGAAGATTACCAACCAAGATTGATATAGTAAGTATTAAATCTTCATCGAGAGAGAGAGAGAGAGAGCGAGCAACCCAACAAAAGTTTTCATAATTGATTGAGAAAAAGCCAACCACATATATTCTAGTGTGGAGATAACAACTAGAGGTTAAATAAGATATAAGGAGTTGATAAGATATGTACAGTCTAAATGAGGTTGAATGGTGAATCTATCAACATAAGAGCACTATTAAAACTTGTTGCACCCAAATGGATGGAATTAAGATCAATGGAGGTAGAATCAACAAAGGTGGGATCAACATAATAAGAATTGAAAAAAGTTGGTTTGACGAGTAAAAGGCCATTGGAAAGTGAGTCAGTGGCACCTACAACAATGAAAGATAGTTTTATCAGTAGAAGATTGATGGGTGTGAGTCTATGAAGGTAGAGAATTTGCGTGACAAGGATAGAGCATTACAAGAATCATAAATAACAAATAAAGTAGTCAATCGAGCAATAAAAGCGGTGAAAATCAATAAACTACGTCTAATTAAGAAGAAATTCACAAAGATTTCTAAAGATTCACTATGCCCCAAGAAGACCAAATCATCGAGATAGAGAGAAGTACATTAATCTAGTCAGCACCACTTAAGGTGGTAGTGTTATTGAAGAGACATGATTTTTGATGCTGAGAGGAAGTGGGAAATAATGTGTTATGAAACCAACTCACAAAAATATAGAAAAGATAGTTGAACACCTTAGAATTCAACCTCTTCGAGGGGGCAACCTCCTTTACATTACACAAATGAAAAATTCTTGGATGATACAAGTGACAAGGCCTCCTTTCTATATATAGGAGTCTAAGGGGTCATAATATAATCAGAGCCGACATAACAATAATAATGTATGGGCACAATAATAACAATAGTGGGCTTCTATGGGGCACAATAGTAACAATATGGGCACTACATGGGTACATCAATATAATAAGTGGGTTGTACTAATAACAATAAGGGGTTACACTAGTAGTATAGGGGCCTAACCTGCCCCTCTCCTTCAAAAAGTGTTGTCTTCAACGCTTGAGTAGTTCTTGATGCTTCTGTATAAAATCTCATCCTCCCATGTGGAATCTTCACCAGATAAGTTCTTCCACTTGATGAGATACTCTAAAATTGATCTATCTCCTAGCTGTCGGGTTCTTGTTTCTATGACTGTTCCAGGTTCCAATATGATTTTTCCTTCCTCTTCAAGTTCTGGAAATATTGTTTGAATTGGGATATTTTGCAACTTTTGAATGAGTGGCCACACTTCTTTGTCCTTCCTCTATTCATCCCTTGCTTCGTTTATCTAATCTGGTTGGATAATAGAAATAGAACAAAACAATGCTTCTACATCCTCATTCTTTCTTGAGAGTGCATCTGCAACAAAAATTTTCTTCCCTTTTCTGTAGATGATGTCAAAGTCATAACCCAACATATTTGTAACCCATTTTTTATGTTCTTCTAAAGATAATATTTTTTCTAAAAAGTATTTAAGACTATCATGATCCATTTTTACCTTGAAGTGTCTTCCCATTGGGTAAGGTCATCATTTCTTAAGTGCATGTAGTATTGCTAACATTTCCTTCTCATAAATAGCTTGCTTGAGATTTAGCCATAAAAATACCCAATCACCTACATCAAAACTTTTTTCACTATGATGTTGATCTACCTGTTGTTTCATTCGATTCTGCACCAAAGTGGCATTATCCTTTAAAAGTTGGAGAACTTGTTGTTCATGCTCGATGTGATCTTTCATTGCTTGAAGATTTTTCTTCTTGATATGTCCTTCTATCTTAAGAGTTTGAGGAGTGATAATTTCTTCCAATGCTTTACAAGATATGGTCAGATTCATTTCTTGATGTTGATGTGATCTTTCACTTCTTGAACATTTTTCTTCTGGATATGTCCTTCTATATTGATAGTCTGAGGAGTGGTAATTCCAGCCAATGCATTGCAAGATATGATTGGATTCATTTCTGCTTTCTCGATATGGTCTTTCACTTCTTGAACCTTTTTCTTCTTGATATGTCCTTCTATCTTGAGAGTTTGAGGAGTGGTAATTCTTGTCAATGCTTTACAAGATATGGTCAGATTCATTTATTCTTTCTCTGGGGTTTGTTCCTAGCGTATATCTTCTTCTTTTGATGTTTCTTGATCCTTTTCTTCCTCCTCTTCATACTCTATGTAAAATAATTTCTTCTCAGCACACTTATGAACTTTAATGGATTTTCTATCACAATTGTAACAAAGCCCCTTTTCTCTTTCCTCTTCCAATTGTTGTGGTGTAATCCTTGTAGGTTGTGGAAGGCTAGGAGAAGAAACACTTTCATAATTATAGTCATGAGTGGTGGGATTCCTTGTTTCCATATTTTCGCTTTCAATTTTTCTTGCCAACTCGAATGCCTCCTCCAATGAATCAGGTTCCCAAAAACGAACCTCATGTTGAACGTTATCCTTTAAAGTCCCTATGAAGACATCAATCATTTTCTTCTCTGGAATATAATTTACCCTTCTATTCAATTTTTGAAAGTCCTCAATGTTCTCTTCCATTGAACCCTTTTGTTTGAGATTTATCAATTGGCTAAAGGAGTTTCTCTTTCTATCCTCATAATGTGCTATCATTTCCTCCGTGAAAATTGACCATGTAACAAGTGGTTTACGAGAACAAAGCCCTTTATACCATAAAAATTGATCTGGTTCTAAATATGAAGATGCAATACATACCTTTTGTAACAGTTGCACCTCATGTAGATCGAAATATTTCTCCATTTGTAGTATCCAATTTACCAGATCCTTGCCATCAAACTTCCTCATCTTGCTTTTTCTTGATTTTAGGAGCTCAATCTTGAAACGATTGTAACTTTGTACTTTCGGAACTTTAAGTTCTGAAATTGCGACCTACAATAGCGCTCTATGTCCTCTTTCTAATGCCACAAGTCTGATCAAATTTAGATTCTCCAAGAAAGAGTTATGCACAATCTCCCAACATGACCTGATTATATACCTTTTTAGAAGAGCGAACTTGTATGAAGTGCCACGTGTCATTGTTTTTACCTTAGGATCTAAAAATTATACATAGGAAACTACACTCCGTCCTCTTTCTGTACTTCTTACGAAATTTCAATATGATGCCTAAAGAGATAGTTATGATGATTTTCCCAAGGTCACCTATTTGGAATGAAATTCAGGAGTCTGCAAAAAGACCAACTTCCTTAGATCATATCTCCACAAATTTTGCGCAAGAAGCTCTGAAATTCAGACCCAAGGTTCAACATCATTTTGCCTCAAATGGGTTTTTTGTTTCTCTTCTGAAATGTCGCAGAAAAAAAATTATAGCAAAAATTCCATGATGACCTATTTGGAGCAGCGAAACCCTAGAATCAAAGCTCCGATACCAAATGTTATGAAGACAACTCACAAAAAGATAGAAAAGATAGTTGAATGCCTTAGAATTTAGCCTTTTCAAGGGGGCAACCTCCTTTACATTACACAAATGAACAATTCTTGGATGATACAAAATAACAAGACCTCCTTTCTATATATAGGAGTCTAAGGGGTCATAATATAATCAGAACCGACATAACAATAATAATGTAAGGGAACAATAATAACAATAGTGGGCTTCTATGGAGCACAATAATAAAAATATGGGGACTACATAGGTACAACAATATAATAAGGGGGTTGTACTAATAACAATAAGGGGTTATACTAGTAGTATAGGGGCCTAACATAATGGCATCATTTATCATAGAAAATTGAGGCCAAAACGATATTAGAGGTCATTAAAACCTTAAATATGGATGAACTGAGATGGGTTGCACAATGGAAGAGATGCAAAGCTTGGGGTAAAATCAAGCCATGAAAAAGTGAAACAGAGAATTGGATGGAAAATTTAATAAATATTTCACAATTCAACATTCATAGGATTTTAGACATGGCCCAACGTAAGTAATTTCAATGTTTGAAAGAAGAGTCAACAAAGTTTGGAGTTAGAAGGTACTGCAATGAGAAGATATAGTTGGCAGAAGTTATCTCAATAAATGTAACAATGGTTTGAAACTTGACCATGTTTCCGAAAGAATTATTTCTTGTGAAAGTAACATAACAACTTCAACACATACATTGAAGTTCCCAAGAGATGAAAAATCAATTTTGAAAGGTTTGGCACTCAACAAAGTTACATGAAATTTCATGTATTGGATGACATTATCATTTTAGTCCATCTCACATCCAAGTGTGGGCTCTCTATTTTTTCATTTCCTTTCTTAGAGACCGTAGTGACATTGTTAGAAAAACTAAATAAATACAACAAAATCAATCACACAAATGCAAAATAAACATAGTTTTCAAGTTGAAAACCCTAATAGGAAAAACCATTTGCTAAAATATTCTTGCATATTTTGTATTGCTTCGAAAGTGATTGTGGTGCTCTGTTCTCTTTACAACAATGGTCTCATGTTCTTAAGGACTTACTCTATTCTCTTTACTTTTGAGTGTGAGCCCTTGATATAATCTCGTCATTAGAATAGATGTGAGATGTTCAGATAATCTCAACATTATATTAGATGTGAGCCATGGATCTATCCCAGTTATGAAACTTAGACTTAAAATTCATTTAACAGAGGTATTCCAACACTCCTCCTGGAGGTGAAATAGGGTTTCATAGCATCTAATAATGGGTTACCTTCCCAATTAATGAAGATGAGAGTGTGTTTGTCTTTTAAGAATAATATGCCATAGAATCTTTCCTTTCTTCAATAAGAAAAACACAGTTCCACATCTCAATAAGCATATTTCATTAGTGTAAACGTGGAGGTGCCAACAAAATAATTGATTGCCAATCCTCCTTGCCACAAATGTCATTGTTCCAAAAACTATGGTCAACTCTCCCCATCATGAAGGTTGGAGTGCCAAAATAAGGCGGGTAAAGTAATATGTAACTCCTTTGACCATTGGACATATTCCAATTAAAGTGTTGAGTTTTGTTACTTATGAGCAACCTTTTCTCTGCAACTACTACTAAGAATATTCTGGAATATTCCATGGAGGTTGAATCCCTACTACCTACCTAATTATTATTGATAATTAAAATTAATTTTGGCAACCCTATTAAAAATTAGACATGGCTATCAACATAATAATGAAATAACTCAATAAAAAATATAAATAATTATTGTTATTAAAGATAATGAGATGCATTTATTTCACAAGTCAAATGTGAGAATTAAAATATAAAATAATATTTGAATATTTCTTGCAATATCACCATAAACTAGATTTATTGATTTATGACTCCTTTCCAAATTTAGTTTGAATTTCAATTTAAACCAACCTAGATCCATCTTAACTCTGAATCTATCAAGCGATGAGAGGGATCAAATCTCTCAAGCTGCAAATGTCTTTTCTTGAGTGCAAAACTTGAGGAAAGCTTTGCACCTCGAGAGATTTTATACCTCTCGGCACTTGATAGATCCAGAGTTAAGATGGATCTAGGCCGGTTTTAGTCATGTGCGGCCAAGGAAAATCTATCGAACATATGATTAATTTTATCAATAATATGTAAATACATCTAATAATACTATAATCATTTTAAATATGTTAAATATGTCTGAGATTTATCCTACCATTTTAATTTTAAATTTTCTTAGTTACCTCAGTTTGTAGAGATTATAAATATTGTTAATAACTTTAATGATGAAATAAAAAAATTGAATGCAAAGTGACAATGTAATAATGTTGAATGATAGAAAATGTGAATAATAAGAATGTAGTCAATTACAATTATTCTTCATTGTGATCAATCTCAGACTATTTTCTTGTATTATTCGTATTGTCACCCTTGTTAGCTTTGTTATCTTTTCATATCGATTATATGAAAATGACATTTGAAATCATAAACCGTTTAAATATTTAGCTCAAGTTGTTGTAATAAACAACATACCTTGTCTCTCTTGCTCTCCAAAATTAATAGGTTGAATTACTATAACGCAAAAATCAATGTACATTGTCAATAATTTTTTGGGCTTACACTGAAATCAATGCACATTGTTAATCCAATCACTTTAAAATTAATGTACCATCATACATCCAATTACATCAAATCAGAAATCAACATCTACACTGAAATCGATGCATCTAATGCAAGCAATCAAATAAGATTGGAAAACAACATCTACACTTAAGTCAATGCATCTAATGCAAGTAATCAAATAGGATTAGAAATCAACATCTAAACTCGAATCAATGCATCTAGTGCAAGTAAGAAAATAGGATTAGAAACCAACATCTACATTGAAATCAATGCATCTAGTGCAAGCAATCAAATAGGATTAGAAATCACCATCTACACTGAAATCAATGCATTTAGTGCAAGCAATCAAATATGATTAGAAATAATCTACATTGAAATCAATGCAAGAATTCAAATATAATTATAAATCAACATCTACATTGAAATTAATGCATCTAGTGCAAGCAACCAAAATCACCATCTACATTGAAATCAATGCATTTATTGCAACCAATCAAATAGGATTAGAAATCATCTACCTTGAAATCAATGCATCTAGTGATAGTAATCAAATATCATTAGAAATCAACATCTACACTAAAATCAATGTATTTAGTGCAAGCAACCAAATAGGATTAGAAATCACCATCTACACTCAAATCAATGCATCTAGTGCAAGAAATCTTCTTCCCTCTCTCCCCCTCCATCTCTCCTTATTTGTCTCTCTATCTCACCCCCACAAACTCACATGCTCTCTCACTCCATATCTATCAATCTTTCTATCCATCCCTCCCTGTCTCCATCTCTCTCTTCTTCCCTTTCTTCACCTTGCATCTATATCTCTATCTCCCTTTGTCTCTCTATATCACCCCCAAAACATACACTCTCTTTTTGCAATCTATCTATCTATGAATCCCTATTCCTCTCCTTCTCTCTCTCTCTCTCTCTCTCTCTCTCTCTCTCTCTCTCTCTCCCCCACTTCTATCTCTCTTCCCTCTTGTTGTCCTCTCCCCCACTTCTATCTCTCTTCCCTCATATTGTCCTCTCTCCCTCTCTCTCCACCTTTCTCTCTTTGTGTATTTTTTCTTACCTCCCTCCACCCCCCCTCTCCCTCTCCCTATCTCTTTCCCCACCTCTCTCAACTTTCTCACATCCTCTCTCTCTTCCTTCCTCTCTCTCCCTTTCTCTCGCACCTCTCTCTCTTTGTCTCTATCTTCACCCTCCAACTTTGTTACTATATGCCTCTCTCTCCTTCTCTCATTCTTTGTCTCATTATCTCACCCCCAAACATACATACTCTCTCTCCATCTCTCCCTTGTCACTCCCTCTTTCTCTCCACTTCTCACTCCTTGTGCCTTTCTTCTTCTTTCCCCCTCTCTCCCTCCAATTCCATTTCTCTATCCCTCCCTCTCTACTCCTCTCTCTCAAGTCCTCTCTCTCATCCTTTCTCTCTCTCCCTTTCTCTCCTACCTCCCTCTCTCTCTCTCTCTCTTTTCCCTCCAATACTCTCTCCTCCCCCATCATTGTCTTCCTCTCTCTGAAGTCCTCTCTCTCCCTTTTTGTCCTATTGGTGCCAACCTAAGCTGACAATACCCACATTATGCAAATCAAAATTGCATGTCATTGGTCCCAGGAGTTAACCCCCTGATCCATGGTGAAAACCTTCAAAAATTAAGGCTTTTGGCTTCTTAATTAAACCTCATGTGGAAACATTTCATGTGGTTAACCCAAAGTCTAAACTTTAATAACTCTTTAATTATAACCCTAAACACCCTTCCTAAACTTTGCTTAATCCTTAATCCTGTGCATATTAACCATACCCTCTTAACTCTGGTCTCGACTTAACTCAACGTTAACCACACCATGGTCTCAGACTTGGTTAAACTCGGCTTAACCTTTTAATTCATTTCCCACTTTATTTCTATTATAACTCTCCTACAATAGAAATATACCATAACCGCTTATCCTTACCTTTTCGCCTTTCCATGACCTTTGCACATTTACTAGTGCTCACCTTATCGCGTTCAACCTCCACCATTGATTTCACTCCACCAGATCAACAACGATCGCACGATCTCCATTCGTCCTACGGAATTCAAACAAATTTAACTTGCATTGATAAACACATCGGGTCTGCTTTCCAAATTAAACCCCATGCTTGTTTGTACACGATATGTGTCTGATCACCCTTTCAACTCACGGTCTGATCACCTCCAGACTTCAACTGGATTAAATTATCATTCATAACTTCACCGGCTCCGTTTTTCAATTACCGCTTATGGTTTTGAGGTCACACGAAAAGCACTTCTGCCTATGAAAACCACCAATGCTTAGGTTTAATCTCCACCATCCATCTTTTAACTCTGTGTTACGCGACTTAATCTTCGTCATCCCTCACACTTGACCTCGTCCATTGATCTTATAGATCCAAGGACTCCTAAGCATCATCACTTCATTTCTTCATCCTTCCCTTTACTTCATTTTTATGCCATTTCTCAGTGTTCTTCTATGGTTTCGGGTTTCTCCAAGGATCTAGTTTTTGGTTGTTCTATAACACAACTCCCTGTTGGACTTAACTTTGTGTACTCTTAATCATTGTCACTCCCGAACTTCACGTTGATCCTTTAATCGGATTCCACGATCAACCCACGATCCTTCATACTCCACCTCTTCTCTGTGTTTTGCTCAAACTTCACCTGCATACATATACTATGCAGAATTACACAAATTCATACACAATTCAAAACTCCAATCAATACACACCACACAATTCAGGAATTGAATTCTCTGTATTGATAAATAAATATTTACATAAGAGTCTCTCTCTCTCTGGAATGATTTTCTAATCAGTTGCCTCTATTTTCCTACCTACTCGTAGGCTTACAATCAAACCCTCTAACTAAGTAACTAGTAACTCTCTAGCTAGCTAACCCCTAATTAACTAACCCCTTTCTATGCCTTTTAGACTTACATTTATACAAAAGGATTCTATAACCAATTCCTAGTTTAGATCCATAACCTTCTCAACAAATTCCTAAAGTCTCTTCTTTATCTCTAAGGATCCTCTCTAGTTCCTCAAATCATGAAACCAATTCCTAATCTAAGATTTACAATTGATTCCCAAATCTTTCAACTATCCTAAATCTCTCATGTTCTCCAACATTCGAGAACATTTACAAATATGCCTCATAATACTTAATTAATTCCTGTTCTCATTAAAATCACTCAAAAGCCTAAATAATTACATTAATTTAACACTTATGAAACCAACTTCCTTAAAACACAAGACCCCTTATGTCTACTAAAATACAATGATTTTTCTGAGCTGAATGCTCCTACATCACCTGCCTCCCTCTATCTTCCCCTCTCTCTCACTCTCTCTATTTTCCATCCAATCCTCTCTCTCTCTCTCTTCACTCTCCAATCCTCTCTCTTCCCCATCAATATCTCTCTCTCTCTACAATTGTGTTACTATATCCCTCTCTTTCTCCTTCTCTTCCCCCTTGTCTCCATATCTCCTCCTTTGTTTCTTTATCTCACCCCTAAACATACATACTCTCTCTCCATCTCTTTATCCCTCCGTCTCTCTTCCTCTCTCTCATCCTCCCTCTCGTCCTCCCTCTCTCCCCCTTTCTCTCCTACCTCCCTCTTTCTTCCCCCATCCCTCTCTTTCTCTCTTCATTCGTCATCTACCCTTTCCTTTTGTTTATCTCCATCTCTCCCTTGTCACTCCCCCTATCTCTCCACCTCTATCACTCTATGTATTCATTCTCCCCTCCCATATATATCTAGAGTTAATATATATATTACGATATATTAATATAT